>JAECUM010052159.1:0-24519 GCA_016617855.1 Megalonaias nervosa | reverse complement strand
TAGAGTATATATATATATATATATATATATATATATATATATATATATATATATATATATATATATATATATATATATATATATAAATAGGTATATATATGTATATATATAGGTATATATTCAGTGTGAGAATTTGGTTCTTAGATAGAGTTATTGTAGCTACGTGATAATTCTCTTTTTTTTTTATTGCGATGTTCAAATTAGTAAATCACGTAGCCATCACGTGAAGCATCGTGTGATCTAAAATCGCGGCTTTAAACAGACGCCTTTAGTAGATTTAGTCAGTTGTATTTTAAACCTTGAGGGCTCAAGAGATTATTATTGTTGCTGACAGATTGTCTTGAAGTTCATCTATTTTTTGGATTTAATAATTTATTCGCTAGAAAACTAAACAAGTGCTTTATATTTATAAAAATTCTGGGACAAAGAAATTCAGTGGAAATTTATTTTGGAGTTTAATGGAAACATTATAAACTGTGATTCAATCGAGGATCTGTTGCCACCAGTACAACGACCTAATCTGACGTTATCGAGTCCATATTGGAATTTCATCGAGACTCGAACCCGGATTCTATTAGAACTGTTTAGTGACAGAACTTGTATTTTTTCAATCTTAGGATTAAATTTTGGATTATATTCACAAACCGTGAGTCCTACTTCCAATTTTTACATTGTTTTCTAGGGAAATAAATTATTTTGTTAAAATATTCAACACTTGTTGGCTTCACTCTTTTCTCTTGTTATTTTTGTACGAGCCTACACGTAACACCCTGAAGGAGCTAGAAAATACAGAGAGAAAACAACATGATCAGGAAAAGCGTGAACAACGCAAAGGAATCCTGGATAGAAAGACAATGATGCGAAATCGAAGACAGTCTGAGCAGAAATGATAGCAAAATGGCATATCAACTGGTGAAAGATCTCACAACCCATAAACAAGGGAAAACTACCACCATCCAAGACAAATCAGGAAAATGCCTCACAGAAGATCAAGAGATCCTCAAGCGATGGACAGAATACTGCTCAGAATTGTACAATCATAAGACCCAAGGTGATCCAGGAGTACTAAATTGCCCTCAGGCAGAAGAAATTTATGACAACCCAATCTTCGTGAATAAGTAGAAATTGCAGTTAGGTCACAAAAGAAATGAAAGTCAGCCGGAATTGACAACATACCAGCAGAGCTCATTCAAGCAGGAGGAGAAGAGAGAGTCACAGTCCTAACAATAATCTGCAACAAGATATGGCAGACAGAAGAATGGCCCACCACATGGGCTCAGTCCTTGGTCATCGTGCTCCCCAAGAAAGGAAACCTACAGCTATGCCAAAACTACAGAATGATCAGTTTGATCAGTCACCCGAACAAAGTCATGCTGAAGATAATTCTCAACAGACTAAAGCCTCAAGCAGAGAAAATTATTGCTGAAGAGCAGGCAGGCTTCCGAGCAGGAAGGAGCACCACAGTACAAATCTTCAATCTCAGACTCCTTTGCGAGAAATACCTTCAACATCAGCAGAATCTATACCACGTCTTTATAGATTTCAAAAAGGCCTTTGATAGGGTATGGCATGCAGCCTTGTGGGCAACTATGAGGTAGTACAACATCAGCTGAAACCTGGTGCAGGTTGTTGAGCGCCTCTATGACAAAGTTACCAATGCTGTCCTCATCAATGGAAGCAGAGGAGATTGGTTTCGAACAGCAGTTGGAGTCAGACAGGGATGTATCATTTCACCTACACTCTTCAACATTTTCCTGGAAAGGATCATGGAGGATGCCTTCCATGACCACAAGGTCACTGTCAGCATCGGAGGAAGAACAATCACCAACCTTCGCTTCGCATATGATACTGATGGCTTAGCAGGAGATAGAAAGAACTGGCTGACTTGGCTGAGCGCATCGACACAGCCTCAACAGCATACGGTATGGAGATTAGCGCCGAGAAAACCAAAGTGATGACAAACAACACCAATGAAATCAGTGCAGAAATAATGGTCAGTGCACAGAAGCTGTAAAGAGTCACAAGCTTCAAGTACTTGGGATCAATTATCACAGATGAGGGCTCCAAACCAGAACTACTTTGCAGGAATGCCCAGACAACAGCAACAATAACAAGGTTGAGACAAATATGGAAAGATGCCAACATTGCTTTTGGTTCCAAAATATGACTGATACGCTCGATTGTCATATCCCTCTTTCTGTATGCTTGTGAAACATGGACGCTTACATCAGATCTACAAAGAAGGATTCAAACCTTCGAAATGAGATGCTACCGCAAGATCTTGAACATCTCATACATTGACCATGTAACCAACGAAGAAGTCTACAACAGGATCCAACGAGCCATCGGATCCTATGAAGACCTCTTAACCACTGTAAAAAAGCGCAAACTGAAGTGGTACAGTCATGTCTCAAGATCATCTGGACTGGCAAAAACAATCTTGCAAGGCACAGTGCAAGGGTGCAGAAGAAGAGGCAGACAGAAAAAGAGGTGGGAAGACGACATTAAGGAGTGGACAGGCATGGGATTTGGAGATTCCCAAAGGGCAGTAGAGGACATGGAAAGATGGAAAGAATTGGTTGTAAAGTCAACTGTGGATCCCCAAAGACCTATTGGGTTAAGGGATTGATGATGATGATATATGAGTCAAGTTCACATTCGTCCCTAGACACCAGTTTGTAAGGGTACCCAATTGGAGTAAGGGTGATTGTTTGCAAGATTCAGCATACCAAATTCTGTCCCAGACATTAGATTTTTAGCACGAGTGTTGGATTATAAGTACAAGTGTTTGCTTCAACATACCACCTTCTGACATAGACATTAGTCTGTAAGTGTTATGAGTTGGATTCTACTAATGTCTGTTTGCTTGTTAGAATCAGAATAAGATGTTTACTCCTAATCGTTAATTTTCAGCAATATAGCCATATCACTCCCTCTAGAAAGTATACAGAAACTTGTGTATTGGGTGTTGACGGTGGGAAAAAAAAAACTATAATTATGGTCAGGGGAGGGCCTGAAACACGTTACATGTAACCATCGTGATGATTCTATTAATTATAAATCTTTCGATTTTGATACGGAATTCCACCGACAATCAAATGATGAAGGTGAACTTTGGTGAACTGATGGTTTCGAACAATTGATGACGTTAAATGATTTTAGTGAACAACGGGGTCTTTTACAAATTCAACTACATTTGCCGCGGTTTAACGTGGTATGAAAATTATGGTAGCACAGGTAGTTGAATTATTGTTTTGGTCGAATGTAGGAATGTAACTTTGCTTCTGATTTTGACGTAAAAAATACAGCACGAATCTAGCTTTCAGAATGGAGCAAATATTCACACTAGTGCAAAGAGAATAAAGGAAAATAAAATAAAATTATAACACTAAAGCAAACAAATTATTAAACGTTTATTAGAGCCATGACTGGGTTGAATTCAAGAAATGTAATTGAATTTAAAAGATATTACCGCATATTCAAAAAGTATTTATATACTTATGTAACAATTTGAATTTCAGTCGTTCTAATAATGAGAGGAACGTACTTTCGTAACAGCTTGCAGAGCCGTTTAAAGAGATGATGATGTGAATAAAGACATTATGATCGCAAATATTTTTATATGTATTGTTCAGTCTGTGTGCATTGAAAAATGATGCGAATGTTGACTTTTAACCTAAAGTATCATTTACGCTGTAATTTTTAAATGTGACTAGATGCTAGAAATACGAATTGCCTAGTACATATGTTGCCATGACATTTTTTTCCTTCTAGTGCCGTGATTATAAGCAGATTATGAAATTATAGTTAATTATATTTTATTCTCATAGTTCTCTTTATATAGTCTATATGTATTAGTTTAATTGACAGTAATATATAACCATGTTTCGTTCTACAAAATGTACCATCAATTGTATGTACTTGCGACGTCTTTGGTGACGAGATAGAAATATGTATTAAGATAAATCATGCTTTAGGTACGTCAGAATTAGCTCAATTATCCCAACCTTGCAAATATATTCTATGATTTTTTCGTAAATCGTCGTCGTCCATGTTCTTAAAATAAATGCTTCACGGTTCGATGAGAATGTAAATCAGTTATATTTAGGCCTCGTTTTCATAATCTCGCATGATGACATTAATTGGTATGTGTTGGTTGTGTTGGAGGCTTACGGTTGCATTGATTTTTCTATCCTTTTACCTTACATGCAAAAGATTCATTAACTTTGTTTTCTACGACTTAGTCTTGAATAAAGTTTATGCTGTCGTTATGGAGTAAACTACTTTTCTTGTCCTCATCGTTAATATACGCGGAACTGATTTAATTATTCATTAATGTAGCGTGCGAATACCATTAGCAAGATTGAAATGCAAAATTGATATCATCTTGTCAGTTTCGAAATATAATTATTGAGTAAACTTTGATTAAAAAAATAAATAGATTGTAAATTATTGACATGGACATGACTCAGTTTAAAGTGATTCTTAAAATATAGTCATGCTTCATGTAAGCAATGGCTCTGATATTGAGATTAGGAAATGATTTGCAAAACGGGAGTTTGATTTATTTATTATATTTTTATTAAGAGATAAACATATTATATTGTATGCGTCAACGCCAATAATCTCTTCCACAGTACCACTTTTATTGATCATTCATACATGTTGGATATAACACATTGATAATTCCAACTGAAAGTACTAACAGGTTCTTCTATACGGGATACACACATAGTTAATCCTTGATTTAATTTGTGAAAGCAGAACAAAAAAAGTAATTTTTTTGTATGGAAACGTTGTTTGTAAAAAGTATATGTCCACTTTCCTGATATTTTGCATAAACTATTGGGATAAATTTAAGGTATTGATCGGATCAAAATCTTCAGATAGAAGTGGTAGATGGTGTACCTTTTTGTTTATGTTACTATCTCTGATTGTATCGACCTTTGTTGCTGTAGTGTAGGTAGGCACAATTTGTTTTCTATTTTGTCTAACGTTAAGGAGAATCTGTACAAATGACATGGGAAAGAAAATGCAAATAATTGGTGTTTTTCGTCAGGAAAATATAGTTATAATGTTTTATCTTTGCAACTTTGGTAATGGTCAATTATTTTTAAAAGTCTATACAAAATAAAGACTTATGAAACATCAATCAATCGACATTTGGAAGACTTCATATCAATCCAGTATTATTGTTCAAAATGTACTTGTGCGTATATTACACGCATTGTAATAATGATATTCCAAAACCGTTCAAGACCGCGCCGGTGGTCTAGTGTTTGGAGCGTCTGCATCGGATGCAGGAGGTCGCGGGTTCGAACCCTGACCGAGACATACCAAAGACTTATAATAAAGGTACTAACAGCTACCTCGCTAGGCTCTCACCATTAAGAGGTTAGTGTCAGGACTGGTATCCCTGGTATCAGGATAATGTGACTGTGTAGGACATGATGCTACATGTCTGAGGCATGACGTCCCAGAGCTAGACATCACTATAAACTGCCACATTGCATACATCTTAGCGATATGACTGAAAAATTGTTAAAGCTACATTAAAAATCCAAATCATACACACACACACACATACACACACACCACAAAACCTTTCAACAGCAGTGTGTATAAGGCTGCTATAATGAACATCCAAATGGAAAGGACCAAACTCTTTAAGATTCAGGGTAGTCCGAGTTTCCTCTGACCCTTGCTACCCCATTTTTGATATTTGGACATTTATATTGGGGTGTAGGGTCAGAGTCCACTGCCCATCGAAACGTTGAAATTAGTCGACACCATTTGGTGTCGGCATAGGGTAACCCCTTTCTAGCTGGCCTAGCAAACTTGAACGACTTTTCATCAATATATACCTGCATGAAATCGATAGGAATATGATCTATTTTCTCAAAAATCGCGAGCAAAGCATTCGTCATGTCTTTAATCCGCTGACAGACTAGACGAAAGTACATCATTGCTAAAATTAGACCTGGATCTCGCCATTTGCATTCCGAGTCACATGACTATACAAATCTCGCAACCTACATGTCTATGACATCGACAATACACAAATTTCCCAAGTTGTTGTACATATAATGAGGAAATATTATATTGAAAGTCACTTAATATTTGTAAATAAATATAATACACATTTAATTTTCAACGTGTTTATTCTGAGAACAACGACCAGAAACCTGTCGGTATCGCAGCAGGCTGGAGAAAACCATTTTCAGCAAGTACCAAGCACGTGTCAGTGATGTTTTTGTTGGTATTACGTGACTACAACATTGACATGTACTCTCTGCTTAGTGAATATTGTTTACTTCCAGTTGCTGCAACATTTACAGATTTCCGGTATTATTTTCAGAATAGACATTTTGAAAAGTTTGTGTTCGTTCATTTTTCGATAAAGACTACGAGACTTTCATTTATATATTCGATTTTGTTTTCCTGCAGCAACACTAGAAATGGTTTATTGTTGATAGCACGCGACTATATGACCTCTGATATCATTGACATGTAAGTTGCCAAATTGGACTAGGAATGCAAATGGCGAGATTCAGGTCAATTTTCAGCAACGATGCAGTTTCGTCTCGTCTGTCAGCGGATTAAAGACATAACAAATGTTATGCTCGCAATTTCTGAGAAAATAAATTATATTCCTAACGATTTAATGCAGTTATACCTCGATGAAAGGACGTTCAAATTTGCTAGGCCGGCTAGAAAGCGGATACCCTATGCCAACTTTCCGATAGGCAGTGGACTTCACTCTTTTCTCTTGTTCTTATTGTACAAGCCTACACGTAACAGTATATATATATATTACGTAGCAACAAACGTACTCGACCTTGCGTTTACTTAACATCACTCAGTGTGTGCTAATAACGTCCCAAAAGGTGCAATACTTACTGGATCATCTCTTAATTGCAGTTGAATAGGAAATCGTGCGAATGGTATAGTATACGAACTTTGATCTGCTCGTGAAATTACAATGGATTGGCGTCCCGTCCGTGAAGGGGGGGGGGTATACACTCTAAGTCACTTCACGTCTTACAAGCCAAAAATAAGACGGTTTGATGTGCGTGAAGCCATGAGACCCAATAACTTGATTTTTTTCATTTCCAACTGCAGATTAAACGATGTTAATCTCAGGACTTAACATTCGTAAGCCTCCCAACAACGAATTTGATCTGCATGTCTTTATTTATTCCTAACTTTCACGTATTCAGGGAAATAATAAAATTGCTTATCGCAGCATTATTACCAATGTAACATGAATAACTGTATCTGCCTGATTATACAAACATTCTCAACAGACTGTTGCTTAAAGAGTTATAAATTAGTTATTTAAAATATATTGAACATCCGTACTATCCATCACAAAGCAGTGACGAGTACCACCTGGGTACAGAATTCAGTCCCTAGACCTGATGATGTTGTTTTAATTTGTATCATTCTATGAAGCCCATCAAGATCAAATATTTCGTGCCAGCAATTTTTAAAATGACACATTATAGTAACTTTAGCAAACAATATATAAAATATATTGAATTTATAATGTTTCCGTGATTTAAAAAATGAGAGGAAATGCATCCAGCAATATTTTATCTGTCAGTAGAAAATAATTAAACTTCATCCCAAATAGACGAATTATCTGATATAAATATAATGAGATTTCATGGTAAAATGTTATTTAAATTTAATGGAAGTTTGTGCAAAAATGTTAGATAGCAATAGTTTAACTTGATTCGCTTTCATTGATAAAGAAAAAGCAGCCATTTAGGAGTAGCTCTCAAATGTCTTGGATAATTATGTGAGCTCCATACATATTTGTAACTTCGCAATATCTTTTAATAAACCCCGATTAGCATATCGCTTAAATATGCACTGTTTCTTAAGTATATCCTTAATATGATGTATGGAAAGAAATAGCAACAAGAAATGCAATATAGTTTATGAATATATCTAAAGACAAATACCACGCTGCAGTGATAGCTTCTTTTATCGTTGGAACACTTTGGACAATGCTGGAAGTAAGCGATTTTTAGGGCAATAATTATGTAGACTTTGTTTTATATGAGGCATTTAAAATACTATTTTGACATTACTGTAACAGAAGTTTGGGAATTTCTTCAGCCCTGTGTAAAGGGTGCTGGTGTCAGAGGATGCAATGACCTGCTTGTTGGGCAAGTACCAACCCTTCTGGAGATTATGGAGACACACCAATAGGAAATAAACATTACTCTAAACTGGTGCAGCTATATAATAAACTTGGAGATACAAATGCGCCCACCTATACAGGCCAAAATACCTAGCAATTACTGTCACAATGACCTAACACTTATGTGCATATCGAGAAAATAGATGTTATTCGTTAAATGTCATGATCATATACAACTAGAACAAAATATGTTAGATGGTCTATTATTAGAAAGCCGAAATGGTTTCATCCATTCAGTCACATATTGAGAGCCTATTCTTTCAATTGGTAGTTGCACCCTACAATAAAAAATAAAATCGAGCCATTTTAACTGCTTTCTTCTTTCCTACTTTTTATACATTGGTTCTAAGGCAGAAATAGCCAACCAAGATCCAAATATTATTTTTTGGCCATTGACTCACTTCAAAATCAAATTTCATGTATCATCATTCTGCGTGAAGCCGAACAAACATGTATATCATTAAGTAACAGCAGTTCCAGCGTTTATGATGCAAAATCCTCACATACAAAAGGATGTAGATTTTGTGCTGTTAAGGCATATTAGGACTGATAAGTTCATGTCATAGAGGTTATTATATGATTATAACATGGCACTTTTAAAGGCGGCACAATTCTCAAACGATGACTTTTGAAGCTATTAGACTAATTTTAGGCAAGACCCAGTCAAATGGAGACTTCTACTCTCTGAAGAATTGGAAGGACTTGCATGCATTGAAATCAATTAAAAAATAGTTATCAGTAATTATGTATGCAATGTGCTGATGTGGTTTCAAGATGAACCTATTTACATCATTTATATATCCCGTAAATAATTTAAATCGGCATAAGTATAGAACGTCTAATAACAGGTGTGGCATTTGCGACAGCTAGAAAACTAGCTTTACCGAGTCACCGAGCATGTGCAAACGCTCAGCAGTTGACCTACTATGAAATCAAGTATACACTTAGATCAGTGCACTGGTCACTTACTTACTGTGGAATGCGTGCGTTTTCCTTAGTATTCATGTTTTTGTTTTTCTTTTCTTTTGTCCTTGGCCATACTTTATCAAAAATTCGAAAGTGCTTTATTTAAAACGTTCATTATCAACTGCAACAGTGTTGACTTCTGTACTTAGATGTGACGGCAGTTGTTTCCAACTACTTTTCAAAGCACGTGTCGGGTATTTCATTTATCAACAATTGCTACTCTAGTTTGCGTTTTAATTTAAATATTGATCGTCAGCACCGTTAATCATGCTTTCACTGCTTTCGCTTTGACTCAAACGTGATAGATGAAGTTAAAATTGGAAACCACGGGCGTGACATCGGTGGTTCACATCATCTTCTGATATCAATGAAATAATCATGAGAGTTTAAATATCGTTTTCCCATATTTCTAAACTTCATTTCAAAGTAAAAAAAAAAAAATAGTATATCGTTCTATCCAATCTGCTTTTATCAGTCTAAGAAAGGTTTACAGATTGTTTCAGAATAATATAATCCATGTACACAACTTTACATTACTTAAGTCTCCGGGTTTAAACAAAATAATTACTATTCATGGCCAATTATTGCAATTTTGGTGACTGCAGATTGGAACGCAAGTAAATCGCCAAGGAAATACCCAAAATAATATTGATAACCATATGTTAGTAATAATAGGCAAGGGGCTCAGCCCTTTCTATTTTCATGACTAAGATGATAAACTCCAGTCTTTGGGGCGCTGTTTCATTATATGTGATGCAAATGATTGAGTTTATTGTCAGTAACCTATAAATTCCAATGCGTCCCGGAAGCATATTAAAATGAAGATGACGAATATGTGTGTTTTAAATGTCGGAGAAGATGGCACTACGAGACTATATTTTGAATATAATTCTAGTCTGTAGGGCAGATGAGCCTGTCAATAGTCCCACAGTAGATACGAAATTCGATAAACTATAACTCGGCCTGAAATTTTCGGTAAGTAAAGATACCCTTAACATTATCAAATTTTGTTTGGGGTTTTTCAATACAAGAAAATAGGATACAATTTTTATGATGCGTAATTTTCCTTCTCATTTAACTAGATTATAATTAAAGTGGAATCACTAGAAGGGAAAATAATTTCCGAAGTTACTCTGGATCCTTACATACAAAATTATTTTGTTCGGTATTATGTTTTAATCTTCAATTGTTATATTACTATCAATGAAACTCTCTAGACCTTAGACTTAATAGTGGAACTACATTCTGGATTCACCAATTTATGTAAATATTGCCAGACCCACCTGCAAATATTGCCAGACCCACCTGTAAATATGACCATACCCACCTGTAAATATTACCAGATAACCCTGTAAATATGACCAGACACACCTGTAAATATGACCAGATCAGTGAGCAAAAAGGCTCATAGAGAGGCATTAGATGCAACATGTCATTTTACAAACTTACTTACTTTTGCTTTGAACTTGTAATGTCAGAAAGAAACATATTAAATTCTTTAAAACAATAGCGAAAAACTGCACATCGTAACTAGTATTCGTTTACTATTCCACCCTCCCTTCAGTCATCACAATTGCGAGTACGCTCATGTGTGATATCGGTCCACACAAATGATGGGTACTCCTGAGCTGTATTTTGTTGGTGCTCTGACTTTGAACAAATTTTACTTAATCTCTAACCAATCATTTCGGCCGCATGGTTGCATCTCAAGTAACGTCATTGAATTAATAAAGTTTGTGGGATGATTTTACTCGGTTCGATAAAGCAAGATTTAGAACACAAAGAACCTTTATGATTAGTTTTGGTCCCGGTAGCACAAAATAGTGTTGGGCCACGGCCGCTGTCAATCATAAACACCGCCCCCCCCCCAAAAAAAATCGAAGCCCACCGCTATCAAAATAAAGCTCCGTCAATATGTACACATTTTCAAACTCATCACAGAATAGAGAAAACCAATCAGTGAAAAAAATGACATAGCAGAGCTAATCCTTCGATAATTACTCTTTTTAGAGTCACACCCAACAACCACCCACCACCCAACTAGTGAAAATCATTAAAGCTCAACACTATAGAGAACCGGTGCTGAACCGAATTCGTGATATTACCGATTTAATGACAACTGCGTGCGATATATTAATTTACTGAAGAGGAAAGTGCACTATCAAAAGGGCCAATTGCCCACAGAATCACCAGTTATGAAAATCTCTGTAAATACATAAAAATAGAGTAGAGGTGAAAATGTACAGCCCCTTGAAGGCCAAAGCTCAAACTCGAACCAGTCCAGTATAAATTTGTTTCTACAGTAGAATTATTCCCCTTGTGTATGCAATATAAAATCATGCTATCTTTATACCACTGTAAATAACGAGAAACAAACATGGGAATGAAATGTGGATATCTCTTTATCAAATGTTTAGTCCATGGTAACTCATACGAAACTGTTTAGTACTGCGTTAATCTTGTTCACACTGGTATGGTTCGGGTAAAAGGAAAGATATCGCACTTGTTAAAAATCTGTGGTCATAAATTAAGTAAAACCCAACAATTTTTGTAAAACTAAACAAATAATTTAGTTCTCTACGTTATGAAAATGAAAATTTAAGAGCAACTTACAGTGTAATCCAAAATAATCACAAAAGCTCTATCACAAGTTAAAAAGAATTGAGCGAATGTTCAGAATTAATTCTAAGTCCTGAACGTGCTGCTGTACCACTCTCCTTGAATATGCTCAAGTTCTGTCATAAAGAAATGCCAGCAGCCTTAAGCGTGTTGAAGATCAACAGTCTTGATATCTCATAACGACATTTTCCTGAACGTCTCTGAATAAATTCACAATAGTCCCAAAATGTTTCCTTGGTTGTATGACCACTTTGTAATTTCAATAGCTGAAACAAAGAGTTTTTCTCAAACAAAATACAAGCATAACATTAAATACATCTGCAGACTGATATTAAAATAACATAAGAAACATGAATCCGAATTAGGGATCAAGAATTAGGAATGAATTATTTGCACATCTCTCTCTCTCTCTCTCTCTCTCTCTCTCTCTCTCTCTCTCTCTCTCTATATATATATATATATATATATATATATATATATATATATATATTATTTTTTTAACAGTTACAAACTTTTGATATTGAATGGCAGAGGGATTTGTTTTATTACCAGTCATACAGATTTTATTTCTCATGGGTTTGTTTGTATGACACTTTAGACGGACCGTTTGCATTTTGAATTAATGGGTGTTTAGTGTAATTAAATGATGTTTACACAAAGAATGGATTCCAGTCAAAGCCCGTTATGTGGGTCAGTTCAAGGTCAGTTCAGTGGACACGCACACTAGTTGGATTGGCTATCAGCCAATCAGAGACAAGGGTCTGCTGTGCTGAGGTAGCTGACAGTGGACATTCACTTTACAAGTGATCAGCGTTGAGAGTGGACAGTTTTTGTTTTCGTATTATATTCTCTTCTTGGTTCAAGAACTGTTTGCTATTAGAAGTTGGCAGTCTTTCAGGACTCATTCATAAGCTATACTGGAAATATTTTGATATAGTTTTGAATTTCTATGCACGACGCTAGAATTTTGATTTATCTGGATTACATTACAACGACGACTTACAATTTTCCTGATTCTTTTAAGTGGATGTCGTGTAGCACCGTCTGCTGCAAAAACCGTATTGTTGTGCTGAGCAATTGCTAACTTAGAAAAACTGTGTTTTGCTTCATGTATATCACCCTATTGTTCTGCGGGCAATTGCTGACTTCTTGTATATCATGGATAAATCTCAGCAGCTTTCCTCTTCTCGTGGGTACCGCGGTCGTAGAGCGGCAAAAAAAGACAACAATGGGAGCTCAGTCGCCTAAAAATTGGTCAGTGGGAAAATGTCTTCAAAAAATAAACATTATTGTGCCGGCTTCTCTAAAGAAGGCTCAACTTGTGCAGATCTACGAAGAAAATTTGAAGCTAATTCAAGATGGCGGCCTAACACGAGCCTTCAGGATCCTGGATTCTGACTCACCCGAAACGGAGGGTTTGCAGCAGCTCGGGATAACGTCAGTACCCACAGACTCGCCCCCTTACCTAGATGAAACTGGGTTCGATATTAATGCCAGCCAGCGAGCGGCGAGTCTTCGGCAATCTACATATGCAGCTAATCCAGCGCTCAGCATCGAGAACCAGTCAACGTAGTGCGCAGCCGCGAGCAATAGGAATGCCTTGTTTTGCGCCCACGGGGGGTAGGGGAGGTGGGGGGGGGGCTCTTAGCACCGGAGAGAATAATCAACAACAACAACAAATACACCATGTTCATGAGAAGGATACCGTTCTATTGGAAGCAGTATCATCTCTCCCAGCGGCTGTGATAAAAATGCAAACCCAGTTAAATATGACCAACAATACGGGATACGTGTACTGACCACGGAAACCAGGTCTGGTATAGCTTCGGCTGTCACCGAGTTTCCTGACCATGGCGTGCCTATCTCTACCCTACCGGATATTGACCCCGTCAGCTCACAATTGAAGAAGTAAATTATTGCAGGTAAATATGTGAATTTATCTTTACTTCTAATGTCACATGAATTTGAAGATCAAACATCCATTCAGTCAGGTCAGTGGGGCATGAAGTTGCTGGGAAAGTTTCCTGGTCAAATTTCAAATATTACACAAGTCTGCGACCATAGGCTTTCCAAGAACTTGACTATTAATGAGTTCATACTGGCGTGTAGTCGGTACAAGGCGATTATGTGTGATGCCTTGCCTTCCTGAACTCAAGAATAGGATCTATATAAAAAAGAGATGACAAAAATGAATGCCCTAACAAAAGGAAACCCAGCTTTTATGAGTACCACAAAGAATTTGCCCGAAAAGCAGCCATTTACTGCAGCTCCATGAACATTAAAGTAGATTGGAGTAGAATCGATCCCAAGCTACAAACGTATGCCTTATCTGCTTACAAAGTTGTTCCATGCCAGCATTGCCGGAGTTTTGCTCATGATTCAGACTTCTGTCAACTTGCTTCGCAGACAGGAATTAGTCAACCAAGACAAAGCCCATCAGTAAATAGTCAGATTACAGTAGATAGACAAGGTAGGAGAAGGATATTACACTTAGGGAATGAAATATGTAATAATTTCAGTGGAACAAATGGTTGTTTCCGAGCAAATCGTAGTAATGCGCACGTGTGCTTGACTTGCAAGAAACCACATTCACAGCTCAAGTGCAACCTGATGACTAAGCAAGTACTGCCACCCACAAAACCTCAATGACTAAATCAGGATATAGCATTAACAACATTTCAGGCAACCACACCCATCAACATCACTAGACTGCAAGAAGAATTGCAACACCATCCTGATAAAGAATTTGTGGACTATCGTATAAATGGTCTCTGCTATGGTTTTCATACGGGACTTTCTCATCACCCTACGTCTTCACTCGAGTGTAAATATTTGGTATCAGCGACATCACAACCTGATGTGGTTGACATATTACTTGAGTAGGAGCTGTCCAAGAACTACCTCATAGTCCCCTTTGAAAGTCCACTATTTCCTATATTCCGGATTAGCCCCCTGGGTGTAGTGCAAAGCAAATATTCGGGCAAGTACAGACTTATAGTAGATTTGTCGGCACCTCAGTTCACTCGAGCGTGAAAGTATCAATGCCTTAATCAGCAAAGATGATTTTTCTATCTCGTACGTAAAAATAAATGATGCTATTCACATTCTGGTGCAGTTAGGAATGGGTGCTAATATGTGCAAGACGGATATTACCGATGTATTCAAGCTAATTCCCATGCTCCCATCATTGTGGCCTCTGTATGGTGTCAAGTGGAGGAAAAAATATTATTTCTACACCAAGTTAGTGTTCGGTAGTAAATGTGGTCCTAAGATTTTCGATACACCGCCCTGGGCAAATTTCGTGGATAGCTCAACATAATTATGGTATATCACATTTCTTGCATTTCCTGGATAATTTTTTTGTCCATTGATGAGCCTGATTTTCCAGCTGAAAGAACAATGGCATTAATCACATTGATTTTAATTGGTTATCTATTCCAATTGCTCCCCACAAGACTTTAGAACCGTCACCAGTCATGGAATACTTGGGTATAATTCTAGACTCAGAAAAAATGGAAGCTAGATTGCTACAAGATAAGCTGAGCAGATTAGCTGCACTGATAAAAACTTTCCAGCAAAGGAAATCTTGCACGAAGAGGGAATTGCTGAGTCTTTTGGGCCATTTACATTATGCATGTCGAGTGTTAGCCCTTGGTCGGTCTTTCACATAATATCTAATATCCTTGTCAACAACCATCACCGAATTGAATCATCATGTGAAAATAAATAGCGAATATAGACTGGATCTAAAGATGTGGAGTGACTTTATGGCTCAATGGAATGGAATTTCTGTTTACTTGGACTCTAATGTTACTATTGCTACAGATTTTGAGCTCTTTACTGATGCAGCATCAACTCTCGGATTTGGCGGTTTTTCCAAGGTAGATGGTTCCAAGGATCGTGGCTGGTCAATTCAGTCATACTAGGCACAGACAAGTTGTCTATGGCCGTGCTGGAAATCTACCCCATTGTAGTTGCAGCTCATATAGGGGGCCATATGTGCAAGAGAAAACGAATTTTGTTCCATTGTGACAATATCTGTACAGTTGAGATAATTATGAAACGTCGATATAAGTCTCCCATGATAATGAAATTGCTCAGGCGTTTAACTTGGATCTCAGCTTAATATTGTTTCGAAATTCTACCCGAATATGACCTAGGGAAAGATAACATCGTTGCAGATGCTCTCTCTCTCTCTCGTTTCAGATGGAAAAATTCTGGAATCTGGCTCCAACTGCAGAGAAAACTCTTCACCCATGCCTAGTCTTAGAGGAACTGATACTCTACCAAACAAAACTGTGGACCTGTTACTACAAGCAGCACATAGCCCACGGACACAATCGGTCTTTTTATCGGGTTGAAAAGCCTTCAGTAATTTTTTGGTCGTGTCGGGTCGCTGGGATTATAGATGTGATCAACCTTCAGTACCAATTGATGAGGATGCCCTTGTTGATTTTGTGGCATATTGCTTCAAGATTATTCATATTCGATATGCATCTGTCAAGCTGTATTTGTGTGGTGTGAGGTATTTCTGTGTCAAACGGGGCATACATCACCTCCTTGATGGCCCTTCGTATTCGTGCTGTCCAAGATTGCAAATGGTGTTGCGGGGTGTGAAGAAATCGCAGAGTAATGGACCTAACACAAGGTTACCCATCACCTTCGATATATTGACGCGCATGTGTGCTTTGCTTCAAAAAGGTTTCTTTAGTTCCTGGGTGGATGGTATGCTGCTTGCTGCATCTTCATTAGCTTTCTTTGCCTTCTTACGTTGTGGCGAATTTAAGGTGACGTCAACTATGGATATGGAGTACTTGCGTATCAGTGACATAATTATTGCTGGTGATAATTCTAATGGGACATCAGTGTTGAGAGCGTCAAAGTCCGATCCATTCCTTTATGGTGTGGAGATCAGACTTTTTGCAGTGCATAACTGTACTTGCCCCTTAAGGGCTATGCACGATTATCTAGCGCTCCGCGGCAGGGTTGGCTGTCTTAGGCCTTCTGACTCGCTATTTACTACAGACGGTATTATTCCACATTCTAGATCAGTTTTTTGGGAGAAGTTACATCTGCTCCTGCACGTACTAGGCTATCCATAACTCAAATTCAATGGGCACTCCTTTCGGATAGGGACTGCCACTACAGCAGCAAATTCTGGGATCGAGGACTACCTTATTAAAACGCTAGGCCGTTGGACTTCTGATTCTTATTTACGTTATATCAGGACCTCGAATGATGCCATTCTACGTGCACAGCAGGCCATGTGTGGATCTACCTGTTCATAGATGAAGTACCGCCGTATGAGCAGTTTCGTCTACGCGTTTTCTTGGAAAGAGTGCATTTGATGGAAGTATGTATGTTCTAATGTAGGTTGGTTGGTGTGTGTCTGTGTATTCTTTTGGATGTGATCATTCAGATTCTTTATATGGAGTTATTTCTGAGAAAGGAGTAAGCAGATTCTGTGTATTGTGCCATTGCATTTGGAATTCTACAGTTTTCTATGGAGTGTGATCATCAGATTCAGTCGCCCTGTGAGGTGTGTTTCGCACCAGTGATGTGTTCACAATGTATTCTGTGAAACAGGATCATTAGATTCATTGGCATTGGGAGGCGTTTAAGCACCAGTAGGGTCTGCACACTGTGTTTACATTATGTGGTTTGGTGTATCTATTAGGTTTCTTGTTCAATCAGTTTACTGACTGTGCACTGCAAATCTGTTTTTTGCATCTTACTTAATTATCGAACTACATCAACTGTCTGCGTGACTGCGGAGTGGATTTTGGGGCTGTTTGTGAAAAACGTTACTTTATTTATACATCGACCCCAAACGGGGAGCAAGCCGTGAATATTGCAGGGCTGAACGTATAAGTTTATAGTTTGTTTTAGTTTCGTCATATATGACTTTCTTACAGATTCTTGCATTACAGCATTGCTTACAACTACAATCTAAATACTGTGATTTTAGTCTTGTTATCACCATAATATTGTAAGCAGGCGTGGATCCCTGAACAGTAACACCTTGGCACGGGTCCTTACAGTATTATCAATCTATGATGATTCACAATCGTCTGTTTCTTAATGTGGCAATGATTCATGTTTCATATTCCTAATTGCTTATATTGTTTGTTATATATTTCATGCTTATTTTAACAGAACTGCAAGTACTTCTTGTCCATACATATCCGTTCCTTGGGGCTCTCCGCTGCATACTACTGCAGTTCCATTCTCGGCATGCAGCGTCGTTTGGGCATTCTGTCCCCAATCCACTCGACTTACAGACATACGTTATGGTGACTCTGCCTCAATACAGCAGCAATTCTGCCTTAACAGCTATGTCAGTCAGTCATACTGGCGAGTCCGCCTCAAACATCGGCAATTCTGCCTTGACATCAGTCATACTGGCGATTCCGCCTCATAGATAGGGCATACTGGCCATTCGGCCCTGACATCAGTCATACTGGCGATTCCGCCTCATAGATACTGCATGCTTCTCTACCATCTTACCACACTAACCTCATGCAGCGGAAGGTGAGACCCAAGGAAGGCCAAAGATATATACTTATATACTGTTTTATAATGTTAAATAGTTATTAAAGAGTTTGAGATTACTTCTCTATTAGTTCTTCTTAAGCTATAATGTATCGTATACGCAGTTCACCTGTCAGTCAGTCCAGCTAGGTTGGGTGAATTAGCGATTTCAGTTATGGTCCACCTGTCCATCATTCCATCCATTTTATATTGTGTAAATGCGCATTTTTGAATGTACATTTTGTCTGCTGGCAAAGGTTCTATATTTGCGAACTGGTTAACAGATGTGATGAAGCATGTGCTCGCATTTGGTCTAATTGCTGACAATATTTCACGTCTTGCTTTCATTTGTTTCTCAGAAACAAAATGTCACTTTCCAGACGTTTTGTAGAGTATTCGTTATGTATGTGATTCTGTATTCTTTTCTGGGGTGTCAGTTTATCTTGCTTTTCACAGTGAAATTTTACAGGATGAAAGTTTGTTCGAGAACTGAGATAAAATGTTTAGAATGAATATAGCCACTACCAAAACGAAGAAAAATGAAGGGAAAAAGCATGAAGTGAAAAAACGTGTGGAAAAAACATATAAATTTACAATGTGATAATCGTCCCACCTAAGTCTCCAAGTTTAAAAATGTAAGGAAGCAAATTCCTGAGCATCAAAATACAGAATCACGCCCATTTCACAATCTGTAACTCAAAGAGAAGTAAGGTTATCTTGTATAATTAGTCATTGTTGGGGAAAATGCAGTTCTGGTGATCAAAGACGGTAATTGTGTCGTCTACCGACGGACTTACTCGTTTAAGTTTCCAATGTTATTATTAATGCTTCTATTGAGTTCTGATTGATACGAATGGATTCAATTAAGTGTTCCTTTTCTCGAAGAAAGTGATAGTTTGATCTAAATTCAGCTCTATTAATGTGACTATTCTTTCTTGCACACAAATGCACACGCATAACTTCAGGAAGAAGTCTTCGTTTAAATCAGGGGTCTCGAACTCGAACCACCCAGACGGCCGCATGAAGGCATTCTCGATGGGCCAAGGGCCGTACCGCCTTTGTTATCTCTTATGACACCTTGTGACGCCAATTATTTTGCGGGCCACACTATACTATAAATTAGGACTGTATTTTGCAATATTGCTTAAATGAAAATCCTCACATCACCACACCGCAGTACTTTACTACATGACCCAGCCATCCAAACGGAATTTTCTCCAAACATATAAACAGACTTACTATTAATATTAAGGGCTGTCTACAGCTCATTGCAATCTATAGACATGTACTAAACGTTCCACACAATATAAATAGAATCATGTACCAAACGTTCCACACAATATAAATACAGGCATGTACCAAACGTTCCACACAAGATAAATACGGGCATGTACCAAACGTTCCACACAATATAAATACAGGCATGTACCAAACTTTCCACATATATAAATACGGGCATGTACCAAACGTTGCACACAATATAAATACAGGCATGTGCCAAACGATCCACACAAGATAAATACAGGCATGTACCAAACGTTACACACAATATAAATACAGGCATCTACCGAACGTTCCACACAATATAAATACAGGCATGTACCAAACGTTAAAAACAATACGGATATACATAACACGCTTATTTGCGTTATCTACCATAGCGTATTCATTCTACTGAAAACTCATATTTGTGACTAAACAAGAATATAAAACACAATACTGTAAAAGACTTAATTATCTTTTTGTCATCTCATTATTTATAAATTCCAAGTATCCTTTTGGATATCTATCCCGAGAAAGCGTAACTCACGTTGGGATAAAGCACAAAATGTGACAAAATTTTAACAAGAATAATTAAATTGAGCCTTACAATCTCCAAATACATTTATTTATTACATAATTAAACGTGAAATATAAAAGTTCTTGGCAAAAAAAGTTTCATTTTTGTTTTAATTCCCATATTCTCAAATGTAAAAAATATATCCTTGCGCATTTATATTCCTATATTTTCATATGTGATTTTATATGATTTCCCATCATCCAATGCGACGCTTGATAGTGTATGCCTAGAAATGTCATCTTCAACAACAGGAGGGAGCACTTTGTGAGCTAAAACAAATAAAAAGAAACTCCGTTACATTTCAAACAGGAATTATTGTGCAGACATTTGAATAGACGCTGCTCTTGTATCTCTTTAGTTTTTCCTCTTACTTCCTTGACGCCAACAATAAACACAGTTTGACGCATTGTTGAATCAGATTTGCAGTGTTTCAGATAGGATCAAATAGTTTACAATATGTCAAAAATCTAATTTACTGCAACAACCCCATCCAGCCTATGTCTTAAAGTGACTGATACTTATATGACCAAAATATGAAAGTGGGATGAATTTACAGAAGGTGCTTGGGTGTGCTGAAGTTTGGGGCTAAATTGGTGCATTATAAAACACAGAATATATTTCATGTTATCGTACAAAAAACGATATATCGCCAATCGTTAAAATATCACGTTAATTATAGGCGCACACAATCAAGGGAAATCTTATATTTTCACATGAGAATATATAGAGATTATCTACGCTAGTCAATCTGGATCTGATAATTGCAACAAATATACCTCAAATAAATTAGTCAAACGGGAACTGATAATCTTCAAAGCAAACAAATGTTCAATAATTTAGTCAAATTGTGCCTGATATCTCCAAACAAATATATGTATTGTTGCACGCAAGGGGTCTATTATTGAGCAAATC
Organism: Megalonaias nervosa; assembly: GCA_016617855.1. Classification (NCBI taxonomy): domain Eukaryota; kingdom Metazoa; phylum Mollusca; class Bivalvia; order Unionida; family Unionidae; genus Megalonaias; species Megalonaias nervosa. The sequence goes on along the minus strand of JAECUM010052159.1, from coordinate 3,439 downwards.
AAACACGTGCGTGATCGTGGCTTGATAGTCCATGTTTTCTCTAGTTCCAAGGACCTCAAGATAACAGTTGTTCGCCAACTGAAAGATACTTAAACGCGTAAACACTATAAATAATTTCCCGTAAACTACGTAATGACCACAGGTCAGGAAAGTCTAGCTTCACACTACCGTGGTTTCTCTTGTTTCATATTTGTATTATTCATTAGTAAGCCTTTTCAAACCGAATATGATTGACTCACGCTATGCAATACAAATCCCAAACAACCAGCACAAAGAATTATTCATATTTCGAATTACTAAACGCGTATATCTAAAAGTAAAACACCCTGTGGAATTTCTTTATGCAAAGTCCATGATACTAAACTAAGCCACGCTATCATAAAGTCTCACGAATACTGTACATTATGACGTCTATTCCGGAAACTGGCATATTGCTCTGTTTCAGAAATATCTTCCCAATACCAACTCTCCATAATAAAAAAAAAATCACTAAAAACTAAATTGAATCCTAAATATAAATAGCATATACCCTAAGTGTACTACAGTATAATGATTTAGTCACATAGGAACTGCTAATCTCAAAAATTAAAAAATTGTACGTATAATTTAGTCAAATAGGATCTGATAAATAGAGGATCTCAACTGGTTAATGATTTAAAATTGAATTTATGAAACGAGTTGAATAATGTCCAGCTTTTGTGAGCAGGCGAGTTTCATAAATTCAATATTAAATCATTAATCATTTGAGATTCTTTTTATCACATAGTTTTTGTTTCAGTGGAACTTATTTAGAAAGAAAAAGAACGAATAATTTCATACAACGTTGCACCTTTCATCTATTTTGCGTAAAAAATAGTCCCAAACAAAGTTGAAATAGTATTAACGTTTAAAAGTAGATTATGCTTTTCTTGCAATCTATAAGTCCAAGAACTAGTGTCCTTCCTAATAAAAAAAACAAAAACATTTTACACAGACAAAATAATTTTTCAACACAGAATGTACAATGCGGTTGATGTCGCATTGCATTGTTTGATGCAATCCCGCGTTAGACTTCAATAGACGATCCATGTTAATGTAACCTAACATGTCACTTTCACGACTAAACATTACATTGTTGCAATATTCATGTGAAAGAAGGTTTACTGGATGCAGAAATTCACATATTTACTGTAATGTATTTGTGACGGGATATTTGCAATACTTGACTTGGAACAGCAGATTACAGAATATTAAAACAAATTTTATTTTTTATGTCGGAATTGCATCGCACATTTACCGTGTAAATATGCAGTGGCTGGATAAACTTCTATCAGTTTGGAGACCGGTTAATGTTCACATTCTTCTGTGAACAGAGGTGAGTTTATTTACTTCTGTAAGTTGACATTTAAACCAAGCTTGTATATAGGGTGGATTCCATGCTTCAGGTTTACCGCCCTCCCCCCCCCCCCGGTCCAACCCTACCCAACACACCTGCAATGAACTAAGCAATACCCTTAGTTTTACTTGTTGTTCTTCTTCTTCTCTTGGGGTTTTAGCCATTGTTCTTATTATGATATGTTATACGTGACATAACAAGCCACTGTGGTGGTAAATTGGCCATATTCAGACAGACGAGACCATTTTTCCCCCAGTTACTTTCTTGACTCGAACTGAAAAATGGCCGCTAATATGTTCATTGAAAACAAAAAGTTCCAGAAGGCGAGGTTAAAATGTTTTCCAACGATCGCAGCCAATCAGTACGAGAATACTGCACAATAATTTCATGAGCTGATTCGGACCGATCAGAATCGCATATAATGATATGTAACACATCGTGATATCAAAAATATGAAACTGCACATACTATAGGAAAACTATGCTGACGATGTGATACTCTCCAAAAATATGCATATAAAAACTATAGTCATTTAAGCCGAGCGTGTCAAGAAAGAACGGGTGATCCTCGCTTTGGCGTTTTGTTATTCTTTGTTTCATTTTTTTTTTCGAGGGAGGGGGTAAAAGGTCTGTCAAACAATTACTAGAATTACTAGAAATAAACATCAACACATCCAGCCACAGCAAATGAGGACGGATTTAAATGCCTCTAAAAAAGTTGTTATTGACTAAATTCTGTTAAGCTGATAATATTTGCAATATTAGTACATGATGTTACACTGAATCTCATATAACTTCTTTCTGGTTCTGATACTACGACTTAGGTTCTCATATATGAGACCTTTTCCTGAAATTTGGCTATTCCCAGCAATAATATCTGCCTTAGAGGACATTTAGTTGTGATCATTTCAGACGATTTATTTCATTCAATCCTTCGTTGGAATTATAAAGTGCTCAGAATTTTGATTTAATAGCTGTCATGGAATTGCTGTTAATTCATTTAAAGACACTTTGGACTATATCATTGTGATTTATCACGACTATTGGCACATCAGCACAATAGATTGACTTCATTTGGTATACCACTAGAGCGCATTTGGATTCCTCGATACTTTTAGACTTGTGAAAAAAGATTTAGGACTATTTAGGACTTCTTTCACCATTCTGCAATGTCATTTGTGATTTTTCATTTTGTGTTTTAGAGAAATAAATTATAATTTGACTTTTACAAATCTTGTTGGTTTTTGCTTTTTGTTCTTTAGTTTAAGGCCATATAGCGTAACAGAGATTTGTTAAATTTGTCATCAGTGAGCCTTGTAAAGGCAAACCTTACATACCAACAAATTATATTCCAACAAAATATTAGCAGAACATTGTTATGTATTTAATGTAGAAAACAAAATCAATGCTATTTATGTTCGTTAGTTGTTCTCTTCGTGGTTTTTTTTTTTTTTTTTTTTTTGTCTACTTTTTCACATTTTGATAAACATGTTTGTAATAGTTTATGCTTGAGACAAAGAGTCACCACAAAAAAATGCTTGAATCTATTAAATAAAACAATTCGCCTTGAAAACTCGTGTAAACCAGCGTGAACTTTAAATGGCAATAAACGTTCTCCTGCAATTATTGCTGGTTATCGATGCAGATTATACTGAATCAGAAAGCAAGAAATAACTTCATTTGCATTTAGCAGATTGGCCAGTTGCAACAATATACATATACTTTTAACATTGTTACAAACATTGATGGAACTTTGTTACAAACATTGACGGGGGCAAGTTTAATACATACAGTTAAACAAATATATCCAATGTGCGAACATTCAATTAATACTAATACTTACGCATAAATATATAAATATGCAAACACAAATACGCATATATAGACATACACACGCACATAAACATAAAAAATCTGCATTCATATTTACATGAAACATGGTACCACGTAATAATAAGTAAGTATATAACATGCTGATGTGCGACCTGCAAAAATATACCAGAATATGTTAACGCAATACGTGCGTGTGCTTAAATACGAGCTCTTTCGGGGGAAGACACAAAAA
>JAECUM010052156.1:0-19339 GCA_016617855.1 Megalonaias nervosa | reverse complement strand
ATATATATATATACACAAAATGTATAATATTCCATCTAGTGGTACAAATTCTTGTATTAAATGGATAGGAAGAAGAATAATTCCAATTAGAGATGAAAGTCAAAGTTTTGGATTAGATGACTGTCATATAATATTTTTACTGAGGGAGTATACAATCACAATTAGATGACCATAGTGCATTATTTTTATCAAGAGTGGACAATCAAGAATAGATGACCATGGTATAATATTTTTATTGATGGAGTGTACAGTCAGGACTATATGACAACAGGATTAGATGACCATGGTGTAATATTTTTGCTGAGGGAGTGTACAGTCAGGATTAGATGACCATGGTGTAATACTTTTATCAAGGGAGTGTACAGTCAGGACTAGATAACCATAGGATCTGATGACCATGGTGTAATATTTTTATCAAGGGAGTGTACAGTCAGGACTAGATAACCATAGGATCTGATGACCATGGTGTAATATTTTTATTGAGAGAATCTACAGTCAGGATTTAGATGACCATGGTGTAATATATGTATTGAGGGTGTGTACAGTCAGGAGTAGATAACCATAGGATTAGATGACCTGATGGTGTAATATTTTTATTGAGGAAGTCTACATTTAGGATTAGATGACCATAGGATCTGATGACCATGGTGTACTAGTTTTATTGAGGGAGTGTACAATCAGGATTTATCATCCTGATGCATGTCAAAATAAACTGCATTCCATAATACAAAAGGTTAACACAGTTTTGTACCATCCGTCTATCCATTAGTGATTAACTTGCTATATAAACACCAGACTTAGTTTATTGACAAGTAAAAGAGGATTGGACTTTTGTCCATCAGTGTTCGGGTTGATCTAAGCTAATTTATGTGCACAAAGGAAACACTTCACATCGAAGTTTGTTTGATGGAGGCCTGAACAGCTCTTCCTGTGTGTTTTGTTTCTTCAGTAGTGGAATTAGACAATAATTCATAGTCACAAAGCAAAACAAATTTTTTTGTTTAGCATCAAACTCTATCTTGTATCTAGTTGTAAGTCCAAGAATAAATCCCAAAATCCATATGTACAACTTTTAACATCTACAACTGAATTCCTTGGTCCCAAGGTCAGCTATAGCCCTAATTGTACATTTTCCATTTCAAACACATTTATTTGCAATGACCTTGGAATAATTTCCCTTTCAATCAGATTTAATTGTCATTACCTTGGAATAATCTTCCTTTTCAAACACATGTAACGACCTTGGAATAAATATTATGAGACTCAAAAGCAAACAATCTGATTGGTACAAAACTCCATTCTGAGTATTTTTGATCATGATCATGCCAGATTAAGAAAAAGCATTCAAGATTATGTTTTTGGTTGGCATAATGATTGAGGTGTGACATAAAAAGTATTTATCATAAATTCTGACACAGTGACTGAGATGTTAAATAAAAGATGTTTACCATGAAAGACCATGATCTTTTTATCCTTTTAACTGCCATCTCCAGGGAAACTATGAACCCTTTTGAATCTGGTTTAACATCTGAAGCCTACACACTGACAAATACCATAATGAATTATTTTTCTCAGAGAAGAATTAAATGATCACTGTCACCATCATTTTGTAGTTATTAGACCTACAAATTCCTAGAGATGCTTTATACTGCATAATGAACTTCTCTGTCGAATGGCAATTTATCCATGGCAACAGTAGATCCAATGACTATAATCATTTCCTAACCTTCCTAAAGTTTTAACAATTCGCTATTTAGACCAGTTAAACCAGAGATGTGATATCCATCATGAGAGCTGACATAATGGCCATATTGGATGTCAAAGGTCAAATCCAACAGGTACCATTTCATTTAGGATCAACTAGAGATCAGAAGAAGTTTTTTAGTGAAAAGGCCATGATGCTAGGCCCATCTTAAGGAGGTGAAGAGCTAAGATATTCAAAATAATTGCCATAGTGGCCATAGTAGATGTTAGATTGGCACTATTTTCATAAAAAAAAAACTAGACATAATTAGAAGTCTAATACCATCAATATGGTGGCCATATTGGACATCTAAGGGGTACATTTTTCATTTAGGACCAGTTTGAGATCATAGTAAGTCTTTCAGAAAAAAACACATATCATTTTGATCCTCAATTCAGGAGGTGTAGATTTTCAAGATGGCTGCTATGGTGGCCATATTGGTTCTCAGTGGGAAACTATTTTCACTGAGAGCCAACAAAATATATGAGTAGTGATGAGATTTTCAAGATTGCCACCAAATGATGGCTATCATGGCAGCCATACAGGCTGTCAGATCAGCACTATTTTCATTTTGGACCAACTAGACATCATAAGAAATATTTTAGTGAAAACTCCATTTTGAAATGCCCATCCATTCAAGAGTTTTAGTGATAATAATAGTTTCAAGATAATGACCATACTGCATGTCTGAAGAGTACCATTTCACTATGGACCATAATGCATGTCTGAAGAGTACCATTTCACTGTGGTCCATAATGGATGTCTGAAGAGTACCATTTCACTATGGACCATAATGCATGTCTGAAGAGTACCATTTCACTGTGGTCCATAATGCATGTCTGAAGAGTACCATTTCACTGTGGACCATAATGCATGTCTGAAGAGTACCATTTCACTGTGGTCCATAATGCATGTCTGAAGAGTACCATTTCACTGTGGTCCATAATGCATGTCTGAAGAGTACCATTTCACTGTGGATCATAATGCATGTCTGAAGAGTACCATTTCACTGTGGACCATAATGCATGTCTGAAGAGTACCATTTCACTGTGGTCCATAATGCATGTCTGAAGAGTACCATTTCACTGTGGTCCATAATGCATGTCTGAAGAGTACCATTTCACTATGGACCATAATGCATGTCTGAAGAGTACCATTTCACTGTGGACCAACTCAACCTTGGGATGAACATTTATACACTTCCTTGGAGTAGTTTAGGAAGAATAGAGACAACAAACTCCACTGTAAAGTTCCTTGGAGTAGTTTAGGAAGAATTGAGACAACAAACTTCCTCTATGACCAGCAGAGCTGAAAATGGACAAAAGCATAAGGAGCACTTGAAATGAAAAATTGTAAATGCATACCAACTAGTCCAAGATGTGTACCAACTAGTTCAAGATGTGTACTAACTAGTCCAAGATGTGTACCAGCTAGTCCAAGATGTTCACCAACTTCCAAGAGATGCCGTGAATCATTCTATGAGTTGTGCTCAGGAAATAAAAGCATGAATGAATGATGGATGGATAATTGGCCAGAAAAATGGACAAAAGCATACAAAATAAAGAAACTTAAGAACTGAGCAAAATACACATCTGACCCATTAGTTCAATATGTGCACCAAATTTCAAAGAGATACCTAGATCAGTTTGTGAGTTATTATCCAGAAATGGAAGTGTTGATGATGGATGGATAGCCCAAAAAAATGACTAAAACAAAAATACTGATACTGATGAATTGCAAATAGACAAAGGCACATCCTGACAATAATCCAACAGAACAGCAACTAGTATCAATTGTAAAACTTATGGTGGAGGGATGGGGTCAGGTCGCCTGTATTACTTAAAGGTGGATGGATGGGGTTGGGTCACCTATATTACTTACGTTGGAGGGATGTGATTGGGTTGCCTATGTTACTTATGGTGGAGGGATGGGGTTGGTCACCTATATTACTTATGGTGAAGGGATGGGGTTGGGTCACCTGTGTTACTTATGGTGGAGGGATGGGGTAGGGTCACCTGTATTACTTATGGTTGAGGGATGGGGTTGGGTCACCTGCATTACTTTTGGTAGAGCGATGGGGTCAGGTCACCTGCATTGCTTATGGCAGAGGGATGGGGTGGGGTAAAATGATTTGCCACTCTCTTTTTAAGCTGTCATAAATGTGGAGTATGTGACCAATGTTATACCTGATTATTCTTGTTCTTGTCTATTTAGTCTTGAACTGATAGCATGCCATACCACCATCAAATTACCTGAACAGGTGAGCCAGCCCATTTAATTTCAAGTGAAAGTGTCCAGTAAGATAGTCATCCTCCCCCATTCAAGGTTATAAAGCCACATGGAGCTGGTACAAGGGATGACAATTTAACAAAAGAGACATGCAATCAATCTGGGCCTTACAAGTGGTGACCTTCTGGAAATCTTGGCACACCCCAGCTTTAAATGATCTGAGGTGAAAGAGGTTTGATATGAATTAATCATTCATATCTATTTCTGACATGGGACTAAAAAGTTCACCCATCTATCGTCAAATAGACACATTTCAATTTTAAAGCTGACTGCTTTGAAAACATGTGCCCAAGGGTAGAGGGATTAGGATTTATTTATTTCCTACCCCCACCACAAGAAATGGAATTAAGATTTGCATCTGCCTCTCTATCTGTCAATTGCTTGATCCCCTAGTCAATAGTCTTCTACCTTATCCAAAATGCAAGCCATCCACAAAGTTTGTTTGAGAACCATAATGCAGAATTATTGTTTTTGTGCAGAACCCATTTTCATTCTTTCAGAGTGACCATGACCTTTCACCTTTTGATTGCAAAATCAATTGGTTTCATCCCTACTCTATGTGCAAGACATTTGTGCAAAAACTAATTTTTTCATGCCACTTGACACCAAAAATCAATAGTTCCTCTTTTTCCCAAGTAAAAACCATCCACAAAGTTTCCTAATTATAGGTGGTGGAAAACTCAAGTTATTGTGCAGAAACAGTTTTCCTTCTTTCAGTCAAACTAATCTTGATCTTTGATGTTTTGACCCTGAAATCAAAAGAGTTCTTCCTTACCCCATCTGCAAGCCATCCACAGAGTTTGTCAACTGTACAAGTCATTATGTGGAAGCAATTTTCCTTCTTTCAATTGCTGTGACTTTGACCATTGAGCTGTTCAGCCTGAAATCCATAGGGTTCTTCCTTACCCAAAATTCAAGCCATCCACAATGTTTTGGTAACTGTAGATGATAGATATGTAAAGTTATTGTGCAGAAGGTAAATCCTACGATGTTTGCAGTGAAAAACCTATGTCAATATAACCTTCCATCTCAAGATGGCTGCCACAGCATATTAAACATCATATCGGCACACTTTTATTTAGGACCAACTGGACATAATAAAAAGTATTTAAGTGAAAATCACATGTTGATGTGACCATCAATTCAGGAGTAGCAATAAGAAGGTTTTTAAGATGGCTGCTGCAGTGGCCATATTGGATGTCTAAGTCCAGGATCCATTTTCATTAGTACCAACCACACATGATAAAACATCTTCTCAACAAAACCCATAATGATATGACTTTCTGTTCATGAGGAGTAGCCATGACAAGATATTCAAGATGGCTGCTGTGGTGGCCATACTGAATGTCAGCCTGACACCATTTTCATTTAGGGCCAAAAAGACAATATAAGAAGTCTTTTAGTGACAATCCCATGTCATAATGATCATCCATTCAGGACGAGTAGTGATAGCAAACTTGTGCTAATGGAGAATGGACAACAGGCAGCTGGTCTAAAATGCAAATACAGTACATGCAACATACATTACAAGATTTAAGTCTTTAGATGAAAATGCCAACATGGAAATGGTGAATATGATATCTATGTGTGACTAATGCAGACAAGACAAAAACCGTTTGAAATGTATTAAATTACTATGAATGAAAGTCCCTACCTTTGACAGGTTTGTAAGTTGTCAGATCAGAATTTTTAGCACTGGTGGTGGTGACAATGATGATGATGATGATGATGACAATGATGGCAATGACTATGACAGTGATGATGATAATGATACCATGTTTTTTATTCCATCAGAACTGACTTTTCCTTGTCTAACATGAAATTGGAGTCATTATTAAATTGGTATGAAAATATGTTTACTGTTAAATCTTTTCTGCTTATTTGCAAAAATTCACTTTTGTTTATTCAAAGCTCATTTTCAAGGAAAACCTTGTCCATCAGCTAAACTCCCAAGGTTAATGCAATTAAGATGCCATTAAGAAGTTTTGGTCTGCCTCCATTCAAACAGCTAAAAGCAATATGCAAGATGCCATTAAGAAGTTTTTGGTCTGCCTCCATTCAAACAGCTAAACGCAATATGCAAGATGCCATTAAGAAGTTTTTGGTCTGCCTCCATTCAAACAGCTAAATGCAATATTCAAGATGCCATTAAGAAGTTTTTGGTCTTCCTCCATTCAAACAGCTAAATGCAATATGCAAGATGCCATTAAGAAGTTTTTGGTCTGCCTCCATTCAAACAGCTATCATATCTGGCAAAGTTTCTACAGTGCTGACATCTTGAAATAGATTTTACATTCTTTGCTACAATTGCTCCATGACAAACCCTGATTCGGCTACAACCATCTAATTAGCCCAATAATTAGAAATTATCTCAAAGAAAAGTGATAATCTGCCATTAGCTCCCCTAAGCTGATGAACCTGCCTTGTTAAGTTTTCTGGTCAACGGGAAATGAGACACTGAAATATCATAATGGGATTTTATCAGAAATAGATGGAGGGATCCATATATAATAGGGTGTGTCTTTAGATCTCTCCAGTTCAAGCACAGAGTGAAAACCAAGCTAATTTCATTCCTGAAATTGAAATTGAATTTATAAGTGCTTTACAGTTTTCATAGCAGTCCTTTGGGTAGTTTATGAGCAATCTGTCTAATTTTGGATGATGAGAGATTGAACTTCAGTGCCCTCAATGTGAAATAATCCTAAATGCCACCTTTTTAATAAGGCAGCCTTTGCTAATTTTGAATCGATAAAATCACACATTTTCCAGTAAGACTGCCTTTACAAGTTTTGATTTGATAAAATCACACATTTTCCAGTAAGACTGCCTTTACAAGTTTTGATTTGATAAAATCACACATTTTCCAGTAAGACTGCCTTTACAAGTTTTGATTTGATAAAATCACACATTTTCCAGTAAGACTGCCTTTACAAGTTTTGATTTGATAAAATCACACATTTTCCAGTAAGACTGCCTTTACAAGTTTTGATTGGTTAAAATCACACATATTCAAGTAGAATAGGCACTGACTGTCCTCATGTACATAATGTTGATTGGCGAAAAAGTTCATGTCACTGCTTACTCAGAATTGATCAGCATTGTCAAGTTTCTGCTGGAAATGATAGCGAATTATCTTCCACTGCATAGCTCACCATTTTTAGACTGTCCTTGAGGTCTTAAGCACAATTAACAAGTAACAGTTTTTTTAAAATAAACTACAAGTCAAAAAGCTACACCAGCTGAGAGATAATGTATATCCACCCATTAATATAAAAACTAATTAAGGCTGCAGAATTTACAAAAATTTCCAATAACCAAAATGATGTCATTTTATTGAAATGTTTAGAAGCTCAACTTTCCCAAAATCTACCAGCTAGGCTAAATGGCAGCTATTATGATGTGCATGGCATGCCTCACTCAATGTCCAATTATTTCATTTGCCCTACATCTTTTACCTTTAATTGTGATGAGATTCAGCTAGTAAGACATGTTGACATGGGATTCTGTTAGTAGGACATGTTGACATGGGATTCATTAAGACATTCTGACATGGGATTCAGTTAGTAAGACATGTTGACATGGGATTCATTTAGTAAGACATGTTGACTTGGCATTGATTCAGTAAGACATATTGACATGGGATTCATTTAGATAGACCTGTTGAAATAGGATTCATTCAGTAAGATATGTTGACATGGGATTCAGTTAGTAAGACTTGTTGGCATGGGATTCAGTTAATAAGATATGTTGATGTAGGATTCAGTTAATAAGACATGCTGACATGGGATTCTGTTAGTAATACGTGTTGACATGGGATTCATGTAGAAAGACATGTTGACATGGGATTTATTTAGAAAAACATGTTGACATGGGATTCAGTTAGTAAGACATGTTGACATGGGATTCAGTTAGACATGTTGACATGGGATTCTGTTAGTTAGACTTGTTGGCATGGGATTCTGTTAGTAAGACATGTTGACATGGGATTCATTTAATAAGACATCTTGACATGTCTTGAAAATGTCAGTTTCAAGAAAATATGTAAAGGACTGTAGTGATATTGTTTCCTATTATTACGTATATAGGCATGCTGTTACAGATATAGACATGCTATTACATATTTAGACATACTGTTACATATATAGATGTACTGTTAGATATATAGACATACTATTACATATATAGACATACTGTTACATATAAAGACATACCATTACATATAGACATACTGTTACATATATTGACATACATTATATATATAGACATACAATTATGTATAGATATACTGTTACGCATGCAGACATGCTGTTACACATACAGACATACCATTACATACATAGATATACTGTTACATATACTGACATACTGTTACATATATAGACATTTTGTTACATATATAGCCATTTTGTTACATATATGTACATGTGGAAAAATTGATAATGGAACTGGACATGGAATCTGGTCTTACACTTTCAAGGGATTCTTTTGTAGGATCTGCAGTGACTACAATGCTGTACTCTGGCTCACAACGGTGTTTCTTTAAATTGTTCCTATCCAAATAAAATGCTCTATTAATAAAATATATTGTTCAAAAGTTAATGCTATACTTCAAAGGCATTTTTGTCATCATTATCAATAAATCAAACTGATATGTGCTGTAACCAATTCTAATCAACATTGGCTTTTCCTAGCAATGCCACATTGCATGTAAAAATCATATGAACAGAATTAAGAAAAAAAATTTATTAAACAATCCTTCCAAGCAAAGAAATGGAAACTAATTGGAAAAGGTCACTTCCCAGCATCAATGACAGCCAACTGCATGTTCACTTACATGTTTACGAATCTGTAAACATTTACAGGCAGGAAACTAAACTATGCCATTTAAATGGGTTGATATTGCAGAGTCAGTTCTTATTGATTTTTCCCTATTCTTTCAAATATCTGTTGTCAGAAATGAAGCACTAGAAATATAAAAATAAGTGAAACCTAGAGAATGAGCCCAACATTGATGACAACTATTCTCATGCTCCAATTGCTTTGCTTTTCAATAGCTTTTATTCTGTTTTGAATGTTCCTCAAATGTTACATTAACATTTAAAAGAGTGTGTCCAATGACTTGTATCATTGCTCTCCATCCAGCAGTCCTTTCATGAAGCCTGTGTCATTTTCCAAAATACCACCATTCTAAAAATGTATGCTTCCTTGAAATCTTCATACTCTGAAACCCTGAGTACAAAACAATGGAAAGTAAAAGTACATGTATATAGATTCCACACAAACCTTCTTATGTCAGGCATAACTCTGTAACATGAATGGATTTTGATCTGACACCCAACTGAATTAGCTAAAGGATGATGGGCCTTTTACAAAAATGGTAATACTCTTGTAGTTATGCATCTTGCATGTGCTAAAGTTACATTAAATACCAACCAACCAACCAACCAACCAGTCAAACAATAAATCAATCTACATGTACCCAATAAATCAATCAATCAATCAACAAACCTACTAACCAATAAATAAATAAATCAAGTGATAAGTCTGCCAACCAATCAATCAATCTGCTACTGTGACCAAACAGTTTAACTATGTGTATTTTTTAGGTGTGAAGGTATGTCAGACTTGAATTAGCACACAAATCAGAGGTTAGTAAATTTCCTGGTGGACTAGTAGTTTCATAATTTCAATAGTTTCATGACAAGCAAATTTCCTGGTGGACTAGTAGTTTCATAATTTCAATAGTTTGATGGCTAGTTAAGTTTCAGTTTTTGCCAGTCTGCATTCTGAGGGAAGGACCAGTGAAGAAGCAGCAGAACTAGTAATGTTCTCAATATAACAGCCCTTCTGGGTGCAAAGAAATTAAATTGTTAAATTCATGGCCTGTATGTTTACATGTAATAGTGTGAAAATGCCATTTATAATTTCTTGTGTAAATATCACTCACAGAGGGCTGTGAGACAGATAGGTAACAATATAATTATGCAAGTGTGTCATCCTTTATCACTCTGCATTATCATCATTATTATTATTAATGGTGACATCAAAACAATGATTAAATATCTTGAACCAATTCATCATAGTGCCTTCTGCTAATCATCAAAACATCTATTGTTGAATGATATATGTAATCTACTTGATGGTTGTAAAATCTATTGTTGAATTGTATATGTAATCAAATTGATGGTTGCAAAATTTATTGTTTGATTACTGACACATTCTCATCATTGTGAGTAAAGTGCGTCCCTTGCAAAATATTCAGTTATAGCAGAAATATTATGATATTTGAAGTGATCGAAAAACACTCAAATTTTGTGTTTTTTACTTCTGGTGACAAAAGACAAACTTAAAAATGGGTAAACTAAATGGCACTACACCAAATATCATCAATTCCACTGTATCATCCAAAATTCACTCCACTTAGGACCATGTCCTGAAGAAATCAAGTGCCTTATTACAAATGTTGCACCTTGTCTAAAATGCAACCACAAAGAATACCTGCCTTCAGTAATGAGTAGGAAACTACCTTCCCCCCAACCCCCCAACCCCCCGTCATTTTAATATCAGTAATACATACCTGTTGCTATTGCACAACTGAATTTGTCAGTCTTTTGGGGAGGCTGATGATCCCGCAACTTGCAAAGAAAAACAAATACAAGGAATACTCACTCCTGAAGAGTAGAAGACTTGGGATGAAATCAACATGGGCACATTCTGTGTGATGACAATTCGGCCCATTGAGAAAATACCTTTGCTTTGGTGGGCTAATGAAAGAAGGTAAAAGGAGTGTTACGTATATGTCATTAAATTGCTTGTGTGTTAGTTTTAAAATTCTTTTTTATTTTATTTTTGTTTCATTACATTTTATTGTAATGTTTATTGCAGGGATTTGAAATTCTTTTCCAGTAATTCTGTTTATCTAAGATGTAAAACATATTACATTAGTAATATTTTTAGTTTACCTTGGTCCACGGTAGTGTAAGCGCTATGCTAATACGATTGGCTGTTTTCAAGGTCCTTTTCAGCCTACGTGTTAATCTGAATAAACAATGTTTTATTTTTAAATTTATTTTAGAGTGATAGTCTAGTTCTTAGATAGGGCTACGTGCAATTTGGCAAATATTTTATTGCGTGTTTCAAGTGTTAGGAGACTTCGTAGTCTATCTCGCGAGAACGGGATGATAATTCGGGTGAATATATAACCCTTTCTGAGCGCTTGTCAGTCAGTTGTATTCCTGATACCTAGAAGGCCGGATAGGTTATTTTATTGTTGAAACCAGATTGTTTTTTTAAATTCATTTGTGTTTGGAATTTAATAATTTATTCTCTAGAAAACCAAACGAGTGTACTGTTTTATAAATTCTGGGAGAAAGAAATTCAGTGGATATTTATTCTGGAATTATTCAGAAACATAAACTGTGATTCAGTTGAGGAATTGTTATTTTGTACAAGGACCACATCTGACGTCATCGCCTTCCATATTTGAACATCGTTGAGATTCGAACTTGGATTCTAATAGACTATTTAGTGATAGGACTTGTATTTTTTCATTCTTATGATTAAATTTTGGATTATATTCACAAACCATAAGTCCTATTTTCCAATTTTTACATTGTTTTCTAGGGAAATAAATTATTTTGTTAAAATATACAAAGCCTGTTGTCTTCACTCTTTTCTCTTGTTATTATTGTATGAGCCTACATGTAACAGGAGAAAACTGGGTTGCTCGTCCATGGGATATAAGAATTTTGGTTAAATATTTCAGAAAATTGTTTTTTGAAATTTAAATTCCCCTAGTTTCTAAATCCCAAGTACTATTTTACATTTTGTGTGAAATCTTTAGTGAATACAACAGGCTTTCATTTACAATGTTATCAAAAGTGGAAACTTTTCTTTCTAATCCAACTCAGGAGCAGTTGGATAGTCTGAAAAAAGATGAGTTGCTTGAACTTGCCAGAAAGTACGATCTTTCTGAAACAAAATCTTCCTTAACGAAACAAGAAATTAAAAATATTTTGATCCAATATTTGGTGGGGAAAAATATTTTTTTTAAAAGTGTTTTGGCTTTGGTCAGTAAGTCGGTATCGGACTCTGACATAAAAGTAATGGAATTAAAAATGAAATATAAGATGAAAGTAGAGTTAAGGAAGCTCGAGCTTCAGAAAGAAGAAAAAGAGAAACAAATGCAGTTGCAATTTGAAGAGAAGCAATTGCAACTGCAGTTTGAAGAAAAGAAGAGAGAGAGAGACAGGAGAGGGAGAAAGATAAACAATTACAATTTGAAAAAGAGGAGAAAGAGAGACAGGAGAGGGAGAAAGATAAACAATTGCCATTTGAAGAGAAGGAGAGAGAGAGACAGGAGAGGAAGAAAGATAAACAGTTACAATTACAAAGAGAGAAGGATGAAAGGGAATTTCAAATTAGAATGAAATAATTTGAGCTGGCAAGTGGCAAGCATGATCCCACTTTACATACAAATTCAAGCTTTGACATTACAAAAAATATTAGGTTAGTTCCCCCTTTTAGTGAAAAGGAAGTAGAAAAATATTTCATTCATTTTGAAAAGTAGCTGAAAATTTGAAATGGCCAAGGGAGCATTGGACTCAATTATTGCCATGTGTACTTTTCAGAAAAGCCTGAAATATCTATGCATCCCTGTCAGTACAACAGAGTTCTGACTATGATTTGGTTAAGGAGTGCATTTTAAAGGGTTATGCGTTAGTCCCTGAGGCTTATCGGCAAAAATTCATAAACTATAAAAAAGAAGCTGGACAGACTTATGTTGAATTTGCTAGAGAAAAAGAGCAGTTATTTGAGAGATGGTGCTTAGCCCAGAAAGTTGAACATGATTAAGAAAAGATCAAACAACTTGTGTTACTTGAAGAGTTTAAGAACTGTGCCCCTAGTGACATTAAGAATCATCTTGAAGAGCACGAGATTGAAACCTTGGAAAATGCTGCTCTTGCTGCTGATAAGTACTCCTTAACTCATAAAGTTCCTGTTGTAGGCAAATCATTCACTCAGCAGTCTACTGGTAGAAAGGTATTCCAGCCCAATACAACTCCTCCTAAAAATCAATCTGGTACAACTTCTAAAAATCAAGCTTCTGATAAACTTGATTCAAAATCCTTGTCTATTCCTATGTGTACCTATTGCAAGAAGAAAGGACATGTCATTTCTGATTGCTTTAAATTGAAATATAGGCATCAGAATCAAGATAGACCTATCACAAATACTCTTATTTCTAAGAGGTCATGGTCACGGTCATGTATTGAAAGCAATACATTTGTTGGGTCTCATAAACCCCAGTCTGATTTTATTATGGAGAATTATGAACCATTCATGTTGAAGGGTTCTATATCACTCTTGGGTGGTTTGGCCAATCCTATCCCTATTAAAATTTTAAGGGATACAGGAGCTTCTCAGAGTCTTTTATTATCAGGTATTTTGCCATTTTCTGAGAAGTCCTGTTCTAATGAGAGTGTTCTCATTCAGGGAGTAGAGTGCAGCTTTGTTAATGTTCCTCTCCATTCTGTAAATTTGTCATCAGACTTAATTTCAGGACCTGTGACAGTCGGTATAGTGTCTAACTTACCCGTTGAGGGCATTCATTTGTTGCTAGGCAACGACCTAGTTGGAGACAAGGTTGTGGTTAATCCATTTGTAACTGACAAGCCTTCTTTGGATCAGAAAGTTGATCCTATTGAAAAAGAATACCCTGAGTTATACCCAGCTTGTGCAGTTACCAGAGCTATGTCAAAGAAAGCTCTTGAGAAAGATTTTGATAAGGAAATTATTCCTTTAGCTGACACATGTATTGGTCAGGCTTTTGATGAGGTCGCTTTCACTTCTAATTTGGATCAATCAAGAGGTATTGATCACAGTGATCCTCTTTTAAATACTCATTCTCTTTTATCTAATCAGGGTGATAAACGACAATCACTTGTCGTCGAACAGGAAAAAGATCCTGAGATCTCCTGTTTGTTTCAGAGGGCCATTAGTGAAACTGAAGCCACTGAAGTACTTGTCTGTTATTTCATTAAAAATGAAATTCTTATGAGAAAATGGAGACCTCCCAAGGTACCTGCTAATGACGAGTGGTCAGTGAACTATCAGATTGTAGTTCCAAAATCTTACAGACAGGAAATACTTAGTTTGGCCCATGAAACTCCTCTGGCTGGTCATTTAGGGATAAATAAAACTTATAACAAGATCTTGACTCACTTTTATTGGCCAAAAATTAAAAGTGATGTTTGTAAATTTTGTAGATCTTGTCATACTTATCAAATGGTAGGAAAACCCAATCAGAAGATACCTAAGGCTCATCTACAACCAATTCCTGCATTTGATGAACCATTCAGCAGAATTATGGTAGCTTGTGTTGGTCCCTTACCTAAGACCAAGTCAGGCAACCAATATTTGTTGACCATTATGTGTGCGTCAACAAAATTCCCAGCGGCAATTCCTTTGAGGAATACTATAGTAAAAGCTTTGATAAAGCTTTTTACTCAGTTTGGCCTTCCCAAATCTGTCCCATCAGGTCAAAGGTCAAATTTCATGTCTGGAATTTTCCAGCTTGTTATGCTTGAATTTGGCACTCAGCAATTCAGTCAAAAGTGAAACTATGGTTTCACAAAACTTTACTTGAAAGAACATTTGAGTCCTGTAATAGAGTTCATTCTCTCTTGCTCATTCTTCAAAATTTCAATTTAGATTTTACGGCCCTTACAAAGTAAAGAAGAAAATGAATGAGTTATATTATAATAATAGTACTCTTGTCTAAATACATTAATGGAGTACTAGCATATTGAAAGAGATAGCCAAGTAAATCATGCAATTAATTTAGTTGTACCTGTCCCACAAACTGAGGATTTAAGTGAAGAAATTCAGTTGGACACCGTTGAACTTGGAGCAACAAATCTTTGGAATTCAGAAATTATGAAAGATCTAGACCAGAAGCTTTTACATTTGCAACAACAAGAAAGAAATGAACTTAAACAGTTATGATTTGAATATGAGCACTCGTTTCCGGATATTCGTTATGAGGACAAACAAAATTTTTCATGACGTTGAAATTGTAGATTCAAAACATGTGAAACAACACCCATACAGGATGAACCCTCTCAAACAGGAATACTTGAAAAAAGGAAATTCAGTATTTGTTGGAGAACGATTTCATGGAGCCCAGTAAAAGTGATTGGAGTTCACCATGCATACTTGTTCCGAAACCGGATAAAACTTTCCGTATGTGCACTGATTATAGGAAGGTGAACAGTGTGACAAAAACAGATTCATTTCCATTACCAAGGATTGATGATTGTATTGATAAAATTGGAAATGCCAAGTACGTCACCAAATTTTACCTTCTGAAAGGATGTTTTACAAATTCCACTTATGGAAAGAGCGAAAGAAATTTAAGCATTTGTGACTCCCGATAGACTCTATCAATTTAAAGTAATGCCATTTTTGTGATGAAGGGTTCCCCAAGTACGTTTCAATGCTTGATGAATATGATTACCTTTGGTCTAGATAATTGTGATGCTTACATTGATGATGTCATCATCTACAACAACACCTGGAAAGGACATCTAGCCACGATTTGGAAATTCTTTGAAAGACTCACTGATGCTAATTTGACAATCAATTTATCTAAAAGTGAGTTCTGCCGTGCTTGTGTAACTTTCCTAGGACATATTGTGGGACATGGTCAAGTTAAACCTATTGATGCCAAGGTTAAAGCTATCTCTGATTTTCTTGTGCCTGTCAGTAAAAAGCAATTAATGAGATTTTTGGGTATGGTCGGATACTATTGAAAGTTTTGTTCCAATTTTTTCCAATATTGCTGAACCCCTGACAAATTTGTTAAGTAAGAGAAACAAGTTTCTCTGGACCGAAAAATGTCAGGAAGCTTGTGATAGATTAAAAGCCATACTCAAAAGTGTGCCGGTTCTAACAGCTCCAAATTTCAATCAGTCTTTTAAATTGTCAGTGGATGCAAGTGATGTTGGGGTTGGAGCAGTATTGATTCAAGAAGACAGAAATGGTGTTGATCACCCAGTGTGCTATTTCTCTAAGAAATTAAATAAGCACCAAAGAAATTACTCAACAATCGAGAAGGAATGTTTGGCTTTAATTTTGGCATTACAACATTTTGAAGTTTACATTAGCTCGGCTCCTTCTCCAGTTGTTGTGTATAGTGATCACAACCCCCTTACTTTCATCGATAAGATGAAAAATAAAAATCAAAGATTATTAAGGTGGAGTTTGTTTTTGCAAGAGTATAATCTCAACATCAGGCACATCAAAGGAAAGACAATTTGATTGCAGATGCACTTTCCCGTGTATAGAAATATTATTTCATATACACTTTATATAATTCATAAGAATTTTCTTATGTAATTTTGTTTACCTCATGTATAATTTACATATGGTAAAAAAGAAAGCTTTATTATATAAATCTTTCTTTTTTCTTTATGAAGGGAAGTGTTACATATAAGTAATTAAATTGCTTGTGTGTTAGTTTTAAAATTCTTTTTTATTTTATTTTTGTTTCATTACATTTTATTGT
Organism: Megalonaias nervosa; assembly: GCA_016617855.1. Taxonomy (NCBI): domain Eukaryota; kingdom Metazoa; phylum Mollusca; class Bivalvia; order Unionida; family Unionidae; genus Megalonaias; species Megalonaias nervosa. Next base: position 2,738 of record JAECUM010052156.1, on the reverse strand, counting down.
AATGATTATTCCAGAGTTTCGAAATTGTTTTTCAGTAATTCTGTTTATCTAAGACGTAAAACGTATTACATTAGTAATATTTTTAGTTTACCTTGGTCCGCAGTAGTGTAAGCGCTATGCTAATACGATTGGCTGTTTTCAAGGTCCTTTTCAGCCTATGTGTTAATCTGAATAAACAATGTTTTATTTTTATATTTATTTTAGAGTGATAGTCTAGTTCTTAGATAGAGCTACGTGCAATTTGGCAAATATCTTATTGCGTGTTTCAAGTGTTAGGAGACCTCATAGTCTATCTCGCGAGAATGGGATGATCATTTGGGTGAACATATATAACTCTTTCTGAGAGCTCATCAGTCAGTTGTATTCCTGATACCTAGAAGGCTGGACAGGTTGTTTTATTGTTGAAACCAGATTGTTTTTTGAAATTCATTTGTGTTTGGAATTTAATAATTTATTCTCTAGAAAACCAAACGAGTGTACTGTTTTATAAATTCTGGGAGAAAGAAATTCAGTGGAAATTTATTCTGGAATTATTCAGAAACATAAACTGTGATTCAATTGAGGAATTGTTATTTTGTACAAGGACCACATCTGACATCATCGCCTTCCATATTTGAACGTTGTCGAGATTCAAACTTGGATTCTAATAGAACTATTGAATGATAGGACTTGTATTTTTTCATTCTTATGATTAAATTTTGGATTATATTCACAAACCGTAAGTCCTATTTTCCAATTTTTACATTGTTTTCTAGGGAAATAAATTATTTTGTTAAAATATACAAAGCTTGTTGTCTTCACTCTTTTCTCTTGTTATTATTGTATGAGCCTACACGTAACAGGAGGAGAAAGTAGTGTGAGAGTGCCAAATTTCATCACATCCTCCAAAGATGAACAAATTGGATAGATGCTTGAGGCAGCAATGGTTCAGACCTCAGAAACTTAAATTTTCATGAAAGACAGGCCCTTATTGGACTAGTAAGCTTTACTTATAGTTAGTACAATCTACCCCAAAATGGTGGAAGCTGAAATATCAGATAAAACATATAATGGGGAGGAAAAGACTCTTTTTAACCTACCTTGTTCATCAATGGCTTCCAAACAAAAATGTCAGTCCCTAACTGGACCTAAAGTCTATCTTGAGCATCCCAAGCAAAGATATGGTTGAGACTGGGGATCTGAATAGGGCGTGGAGCAACCTGAAAGCTGTTTGAGTTTGCTAAAAAGCCTGGTTAGCATAATTTTCAGTGAAACTGATACAGCCCTGCTCTATGGATTGAACATGGAACTCACTCCTTCATCACACAGACACTATGGCAAGACAGAAAATCATGGAACTCACTCCTTCATGACACAGACACTATGGCAAGACAGAAAATCATGGAACTCACTCCTTCATCGCACAGACACTATGGCAAGACAGAAAATCATGGAACTCACTCCTTCATCGCACAGACACTATGGCAAGACAGAAAATCATGGAACTCACTCCTTCATCGCACAGACACTATGGCAAGACAGAAAATCATGGAACTCACTCCTTCATCGCACAGACACTATGACAAGACAGAAAATCATGGAACTCACTCCTTCATCGCACAGACACTATGGCAAGACAGAAAATCATGGAACTCACTCCTTCATCGCACAGACACTATGGCAAGACAGAAAATCATGGAACTCACTACTTCATTGCACAGACACTATGGCAAGACAGAAAATCATAGTGAGGGCAAGGTTTTCCAAGGAAAAATTACCCAAAGGATTTATTGTGAGACCACACAATGCAAGACACTGGTCTTTGCAGCTCAAAATACCTGATCGGGTCTGCAAAGTGAGAATCTGAACCTATGGATGGGCCTTTAAAACTTTGTACAGTTTTGGAAAAGGCTGCTCAAAAGCCCTTAATAAAAGAAACCTAGCATTCTCTATGAAAAAAATTACAACAAAATTAGCCTCTGCGTTACACAAAAGGACAGCTAGGATTGCCCTGTTTACTGGTACACAAATCACAAAAGATTCTCCATTTGGCATCATTCACCTTAGATGTCAATCTTCTCCTGGACTTAATCATGACCTTGGCAACTCTGATCAAAAACATTTTTTGGCAGAGATTGTTTGAGATACTGCAGGGTCATAGGATGGTCCATGGGGCCCCACAGAGTGGCAACCAAATAAGCTGAGTGCCTGACTTTGTGTAGGACCTGTGGGATCATCCTGAAGGGTGGGAAGTGGCAAGCAAACAGGAGATCTCACTTCAGGTTGAAAGTGTCAACTGCCCAGGCCCTCTGGTCAGGGACTGGGGAAAGTTGGGGCAGAGTGGCCCTCTAGTCAGGGACTGGGGAAATGTTGGGGCAGTTTGGATGGGGATCAGCAAAACTGGTCCCACTTTGTGCACCAACTCAGATGATAGTGGAAATCCTGACCTAGAGAAATTGGAACATGCAAGAGGACCATGTGGTTTCCATAAAATTAAAAGGAGAAGCTGGAAAGGATACAAGTGCATTTTACCTAGGGGAACCAGGTCTGCTGTGGAGTTCAAGGTCCAAAAGATAAGAGACAAAAGGGTGAGAAACAAAAAGAATGAGAGAGAAAAAGCTGAGAGAGAAAAAGATGAGCTAACAACATGGACTTTACCTAAGCACCTCCAATGAGGACAGGATGTTGTCTACTGTCCTGATGGACATGGACTAATCCTTTGTTTGTGAGGAAATTCATCCCCATGCTGAAACAAGTTT
>JAECUM010052154.1:0-12830 GCA_016617855.1 Megalonaias nervosa | reverse complement strand
AGGCAGCTGTTAATACCAGTTTTATAAGTCTTTGGTATGACTCTGCCTGGTCTGCGCAAAAGATAGTAGGTATTTTATTGGGTCTGCTCAATATAGATAATATTATAAGCTAAAACAAGGAGTGACAATTTAAAGGGCACTGTTTGATAAATCGGCATTATTTTCTTTGAAAATGTTGTGTGTGTGTGTGTGTGTGTGTGTGTGTGTGTGTGTGTGTGTGGTTTAATATGTCGAAACATTATTAAATGAAGATTGTGCTGAATGAAAAAGACGGAAAATTGCGTTGCAAGAAGGTCACGCTTAGACCAACGTAGGGGTTACCTCTTGTAAAAATAGAGGATAATTACAAGTAATATCGTCACATGCCACTTTAATGTGTTGTCGGAGACGCAAATAGCAGGCAGACCCCAAGATGCTTTTACTTTAATTTATGTGGTAATATAAAACTATTGTTACGACTCTATGGTCATAAATAAGGTAACAGAAAGAAGCAAATCCAAAAGTTTTGTAAAACATAACAAATAATTTAATTATCAAAGTTATAAAATGAAAATATAAGGAGAACGTAGAGTATTATTAATTGAATCCAAAATAATCCCAAAAAGTTCTATTCAAGTCCAAAAGAATCGAATGTTCTGAATGAATTTCAGATCCTCGAAGATACGTATCACAATGACATTGTTCAGAATTCCTTTGAATAATTCACACTAGTCCCAGAATAATATTTTAGTCCAATGAGCACTTTGTAGTTCCAATGAATAATCTAAGCAAATGTTTCCTCTCAAATAATATCTAAACACAACATTAAATACGCCCGAAGACTGATGTTACAACAAGAACATACGAAACAAGACTGACCAAAATTATCCAGCTCCACGTACGTTTATATATACATAAGGTGTGAAAACGCATTTTGCTACTACTAGCTACGTAACACATTGGAATGTTTTGGGATTATGTACTGTATACAGGCAGGCCCGGCCCTAGGGCAAGGCGAACGAGGCAACCGCCTTGGGCCCCGCGCTTCTCCGCAATGCAGTTTTTTTGTTTGTTTTTTTGCTTGGGGCCCCGCGCTCATCGCTTGCTGCCTTGGGTCCCGCATGCTGCCTTGGGCCCCGCACATCCTAGGGCCGGGCCTGTATACAGGCGAAGCAGGCATCACCTCAACAAAATTTCATGTTGGTTCATTCTTTTCACAGTCCAAATTTGTATCCAGTTATAAGTGTGGAAAAAGATAAAATATATATTTCAATGAATAATTATCTTGCGTCCTGTTTGGGACTTTTCAAAAGTGCTAATTCTGCTCGTGTGTGTACGATTGTTTTTTTCCACCATTCTGTCGGAATATTTGCATACTGGAACTCTCAGAATACACTGTTGTAATGGGGAAATCTTAAACTTCCGGGAGAATAAACTGACTTCATTTCTTTTGCAAAGAATCTTCCTGAAGATTCTGAAAGGAAAAATTCAAAAGAGTCAAATCAAATAGATTACTATTACTGTAGGCTATATAGACTTGCTAGTTTTTTGAAAAAGAAAATATAGAAAATTGTTGACCGTCTCAATTGGAAAGATTATGTACTGGCTACTGTTGTTAATAGTCATGCATAGGATAATTCAGGCATCCAAAATCTGGCTTATAACATGTGAAACATTCATTTCAAGTTTTATACTTTTTTTACCTTTAAAATAAATAATAATTAATATTAAAAGTCTAAGACATGTTTCTAAATGTAAATGTTTGGCACGATTCTGTGCCTCACATCAATTCCTTTGGTATGTTTAATTAAAGTAATGTAAACTGATTTTAAAACTGTTTTCATGCATATCCAGTCCAATTAGTATTCGGACAAACAACATAATTAGCCGATGTGCATATTTAGTTAAATATTAAATAATTATTTCCAAAAAGCATTTAATATGTTCTGACCAGTACTAAAAAAAGTATAGGTTTATGCGCAACAATATGCTAGTATAATCCCGCCATCTAAAGCGTATGGAGGAAAGAGGGGGTCCACATAAACAATTATGTATCAGCTGGCAATTCTAGGCGAGAATTATTAGTGAGTTGAAGTTTCCCAGAATGCATTTCTAGGACATAAGTATGACGGGTTTCATGATTATTTACATTAAAATTATCTCTCTGCTGGTAATTTATGTTGGGGGTTTTTGGGGGGGAGGGGGATATTTTGTTTTTGCTCATCGGACAGCGATTTATCAGAAACCATCTTGCAACAGGGTCGTTTCAAATTGGTATATAGGACATCAATAGGTCATCAAATAGAGCAATAGTCAGTAAAACTAGAAACAGCTTCAAAAACCGTTCTCGTAAACGATTCCAGAAAATTTTAAGCAATGTGATAGAAGGTGTCATAACAACACACAATACTTTGCTAACTGCTCTTGCATGGATTTCGGCTGTTAGGTAGATGTCAAACAGGTGAGCGTTTCCAAGCCTACTTGGACTTCTTGCATCAGCACTAAATGATAGAAAATTATGCGTATGGCATGATGCAGACGAAAAATTACACGTTGCTTCTTTGCCACGAATGTTTTGCTTGACTTATACAAGGAAACCATTTTTTTTTTCTGTCTGACAATATTTATGAATTGCTACACTTATAAAACCAGTAGATTTATATACGATACTTATTTCTATAACGAGACAATTTTATTTTCCAGATATTACTGCAATGGAAGAACACTTAGGTAAGCCCTAACTGTGCGAGTGATCTCTCTCTCTCTCTCTCTCTCTCTCTCTCTCTCTCTCTCTCTCTCTCTGATTAACAAGGACTCTCAAAATTCTGAGGGAGATTCTCAAGCTCCAAAACTTTCTACAACAGGAAACGTTTAAGTGCTGCTGGAGCAATAGGTAAAGGTAGGCGTAACTTTTCAGCAGAATATTTTCATGTCTTTTCGGGGAAGAGCAATGCTGTTGTTTAAAAAGCGAAACTAAGCACAAACAAACATTGCGAAAATGTTTAACCACAGGTGCTACTCCTGTAAAACGAATAATCAGGAAGTGATTGAAGAGTATTTTAAGAAAACCACAATACGAAGAACGCGCTTTTCTTTATGTAAGTCGTCTATTTAAGTCTTTTTAAGCGAATTGTCTCTGTGGACATGTGTGTGTGTGTGTGTGTGAGAGAGAGAGAGAGAGAGAGAGAGAGAGACTGTCAGTGTATTTGTGCATGTCTGTGTGGACGTGCATGTCTGTGTGTGTGTGTGTGTGTGTGTGTGTGTGTGAGAGAGAGAGAGAGAGAGAGAGAGAGAGAGAGAGAGAGAGAGAGAGATATAATGGTACAGTATTTTTATCAGCTGCTGCAGACCTGAAGAACCTGACAGATAACGAATACCGTCTGTGTTTTGGTTGTGGATCTCGGGCCGTCTCGCACTGTTCACGTGTTGCCATCTGCACCAAAGAATCGGTACGTGGCTCATTAACAACACTTGAAACACACCCATCCACTGTTATTAAGCGGTATGGGTAATACGAAAAGGCCTAACGGGTGTGTGGGTGTGGTATAGTTAAATATCACGTAAGTACGTAATGAGTTTAAAGTTATGTTTTGTTAACACAAAAAATGTGTCATTTAAATGTTCAGGAGCAATCTGTTTTGCAGAAAACGTATTTATGCGAGCTAAAATATGTAATTTAATATTGGATTTATGCACAATAGATCACGGCATTGAGATAGTACTGAGCTATTGCAATGTTATTATTTTGTTGCACGAAGATTAATCAAGATGCAACGAGCGTTACATTTTTCATATGCATTGGGCCTTGCATACAATGCACATGGGAAATATCACGATGCCAGTTAATGGGGGCTTCCATATTAATCTTCTTTCAGTCAACCCGGTCCCTTGACTGACAGGCATATTAAACGCATACCTGTAACCCGATGGCTATCAGACTTCCCATATCGAAAGTACAGTTGTGTTATCTACTGGTAATAACAAAGAGAATTACACAAACCTTCCCGGGATACATACTATAAAATGACTTATTTGCTTGTGCACATTTTACTTCTTTTCATCTCACCTTTCAGCGTATGTACTTCTCCAAGTATTAATCCGCCTAAAGTTTATATCTTCGGGTAGTGTTAGTCTCTCGTTCTTAATACCCATCTACAGATAATGATGAGTACTTGCCGTTAGCTACTTACCCTAAATAAACCGTATACGTATACATAAATAAGATGTAAATTGTATTTAATTGCAAGTATGAGAACTATTCTAGTTGTCGTATGCGTTTCCACTATTGTGTGCGAAGGCACTTCCCGCAAAACAATTGTATGAATCAAATTAAGAAAACAATTTAACAAAATTACAAACTGATCAGGTAAGATATATAGGCAGTTGTATACTTTATAAGATGGTACCTCGTACAGTTCTGGTGGATGTAAGGATTGTCACTAATCGTGAATGTTAAACTAAGTAGAGCTCAACATGCTCATTGACGGTGAATATGACAGGCATTCATATATACATCCATGTGCTTTTCTGCATTGGATTGTATTGTGTGTCGAATAGGCCACGGAAAGAGTTGACACTTATTTGCATAATTAATTATGTCCATGTTAGCTTTCATTTAGTGAGCAGCGGGGAGGGCGAATCCTACAACTATTTTAGGAGGGTTATTTCGCGAAAATAAAGCTTCCTACGAAAATGAAAATACAAGGTCAATAACGTCAAACAGAAGCCTCTAACCGACCGAGATTTTTCAAATTGGGTTAGCTCATTTTGTTATGTTATCTTTGACGTTTCTGTTTTCGATTTTTATGCGTCGTCGCCCTCCCTGCTGCTGTGTGGGTGTGGCTTAATTAAATCATTACTATATCAATAATAACGCTAACCATGGAATCTCACACAGCTAAACTAGCTCGACAGCGACTAGAGGCAATTAAGAAATATCTCCCCGTCCGTGATTCTGTCAAGCAACAACTACAAGCGCGTCAGGAGTCTCAGGTGGAATTTACAGAGGGTACAGAACAGTTATTTAAACCAATTGTCGAACCAACTAAAAAAATTGTTACAGCAGCTGAGGCAGCACAAAAAGCTCTTGAAACGTTACCTGTTGATATTGCTGGCCGTCTTCGAGCAACTCGACCACCACCCCGGCAACCTCCTCAAAAACAACCTGAAGTTCAGCCACAACCTGAACCACCAAAAACCAGAACCAAGATAATAGATAAATTTACGGCTGAAGGTATTGCCGCTATCAAAGACCGAAATCGAATAATTAATAGTGCCGCGTATGGATACAAATCAAAGAGATAAATATGTACAACCCGAATATGTTGATACTCTGAAATATGGCGATTGGGTCAGGGATGTATATCGTATTGCTTATGATACTCCGTAGATCAGATCTGAGGAAGATGTTAATCAGTTTGACCTTTTTAACCAGTCAGTATGCGAGTATATAGAACAAATGAAACAAGCAAAAAAACAAAAAGAAGAAGAAATGAAGCAGAAACTTGAAAAAGTAAGAGCCGAAAGAGAATTAAGAGCAGGGAAGAAAAAAGCGGGTGAAACAACGAGTGAAGAAGAAGAAGAATGGCGGGATGCAAGTTCTACCCCCGGTGCTACTGGAAGTGGTATTGGTATATGTACCAGGGGAAGTGGTCTTATTACTCCATGCCCCAATAACGTCCTTGCCGATGTTGAACGATTAGAAATTCTGATTGGCGGAAAACGAGCCGGTAATAATTCCCCAGAAATCGTTAATGAATCAGCTGATATTTGTCACAGATTATTTACAGGTGGTATCATGGACATTAATGTTTATCGGTCCCTCCTTGATAAAATCGTTGATGATTACCGCAGTGATTAAGGGTATACAGTTAGATCAGTGACAAGAAAATAAGTTGATCATACATAATGCTCAACGTGGACCTGTAATGGTCAGGGTGATAAATTCGCGATTACCTACGTATAAAGCGATCTACGGAGATGGACTCAGTGATGTTGTTCAGGGTCTATTCAGAAAGATGGCCCCAAAAGCAATACAAGATTGCAAAGCAATTGGGAATGAAAGCTATAGACGTTGTTCGTGAGAAAGGTATTGGTGCTGTTGGTGATGTTGCTAGTAAAGCATTCTCAGCAGTCAAGGAGAGAATAGCACGATTAATACGCAGACCGCAGGCGGTCCGACCTCAGCCAGTAAAATTACCCAGCACAGAAGTTATGCCTGCAAATTTTAGTAAGATAATAAATCAGGCTGCGAATAAAAAAAACTAGCAGAGTTGGCAGGCGTACCACTATCAGAAAAAGAAAAAATATAACTGCTAATCTGATAGCAGGACGTGGTCTTCGTGTTAGACGATAACAAGTATAATAAAACATTCAAACGTGTATCTGATCCAACATTCGACATGGACGCACCAATTCTCAAGGATGAATCTGTGCGTGATTATCAATATTATGTGGCACCGTAGCGGACAAAAGCTAGTTCAGTCAGAACGTTGCCTTTGAAATTTTAATATGTCTAGAATTCCAATTTTATGTGTTGTATCAAAAATGCTTGTCCTTAAAGTTCCATTTTCTATGTCGAGATTTTAGGTTGTATCTGTTGAATTAAACAGTAGTGGTTGAAAGTTATATTTTCTATGTCGAGGGTTTAGATTGTGTCTTTTGAATTACACGGCGGTGGTTGAAATTTCAATGTCAAATGTCGAGAATTAGTAATTTACATATTGGTGCAAAGAGTTTATGTTGAAAGTTCCATTTCATATGTTGAGTATTTAGATTTCATCTGTTGAATTACACAGCGCTGCTTGAAAATTCGATGGCCAATGTCGAGCTATTAGATTGTATCTTCTGAATTACACGGCGGTTGTTGGAATTTTAATGTCATATGTTGAGAATTTCATTTTAGAATGTTGAGTTTTTGGATTGTATCGTTGAATTTGTTACGTATAAGTAATTTAAATGCTTGTGTGTTAGTTTTAAATTCTCTTTTATTTTATTTTTATTTCATTACGTTATTGTAATGATAACTTTATTCACTGGATTTGACTTTTTTCGGAAAATTCAGTTTTCTGTTTTGACTGATAACAACGCAGTTCGATTGCTACATTTTTATTTTTGGCTAAACTAGTTCTTGACCTTGGTTCCGATTTTTGTAAACATTGAATGAAAATGATTGGTCCTTACCATGGTCATGTTCAGCCCACGTGTTAGTCTGTTGTAAACAGTTTTATTTTTAAATTTATTTCCAGTGTGGGAATCTGATTCTTAGAAAGGGCTATTTTAGCCTACGTGCAAATTGGCAATTTTTTTACTGCGCTGTTCAAGTTAAGTGACCACGTGAGCCATCATGTGATCTAAAATCGCGGGTTAAAACAGACATTTTCTAGTGGATTTGATCAGTCGTAAAATATACCTTCAGGCCGAAAGGTATTCCTGTTGTTGCCATTTGAATTGAGTTTTTTATTTAAAATAATTTATTCACCCTGGAAAATACTCTTCTTCAAAGAAATTCTTGGACAAAGACAATCACTCAAGTATTCGGAATTCAAAAGCCGGAATTATATTCTTGGTGAGTCAACAAGGAACTGTTGACACATCAGCACAAACTGGTTATAGAGTACGTCATCGCCTTCCAAATTGTAACTTCATCGAGATTCGAACTTGGATCCAATTAGAACTGTTTAGTGATAGGACATATATTTTTCAATTCTAGGATTAATTTTTGGATCATATTCACAAACAGTAAGTCCTATTTCATATTTTTACCTTGTTTTCTAGAAAAATAAATTATTTGTTAAATTTACAAAGCTTGTTGACTTCACCCTTTTCTTTTGTTACTTTGTACGAGCCTACACGTAACAAATTACACAGCGGTGATTTGATATTTTATTGTGCTTGTCAGAATTGTTATTTTGATACGGTGAAATGATGTGTTGGTGTTAAAAGTAACATTACACAATGTCCACTTTAACAATTCAAAATAATATCGAGTATTAAGATACATCATTCGTGTATTCAGTAATGAGCCGCCATTACATTTCATGCATTTACAGTTTGAAAGTTACCATTCACAAGTCGAGAATTACTATGAATTTCTTCGCTTGAGGTCGCTCTCGTGAACGGACCGCGTTATTTTTAAACAAGGAGGCTGCTTCTCGTTGTTGTGAAATTCAGCAAATGAAATCTAAATACTTGCTATATGAAATGGAACTTTCATCACAAATAGTTGCATACAACGTGTGAATTAGGAATTCTCGACATAGGATATTGAAATTTCAACCACCGCTGTGTAATTCAAAATATACACTGTAAAACGTCGACATAGGAAATAGAACTTTAAACCACCACTGTATAATTCAACATATAAAATCTAAAATCTCGATCTAGAAAATGGAACTTTAAGAACGTGCAATTTGATCCAACACGTGATACTGAATTTCTCGACATACGACATCGAAATTTCAACTGCAACTTTCTCATTCGACCAGCTTTTTTGTCCTCTACGGCGCCTCATAAATATATTATTCTTATGACGCACGACAGCCAAATCAGCGTGGGCAAGTTGAACTGCAAGTTCAGGATACAAACATATGTTTCGTACCCGCTGAAGCATTTACTGAAGTAGAAAGTGAAATTTTAAAAGCAGATGATACTGAATATGAAGCTGATGTTAGAGTTGGTTTTGTTAATAATGGCGTAATGGCGTTGTTCGACAGCGCCACGTATAGCATCGACGGAAGACCCATTGAGTCATGTCTGAAAGACGTCGACGTTGCCACAACGATATTGGGTCTAGCAAGATACAGCGACGATTACTCAAGATCAGCTGGCCCGTCCGTGATGTTTGTAAAGGATACTTTTAACCACCCTGACAACATTCAGTATGATATAAGACGACCAAAAAAAATTACAACTGCTGCTGACGACGCAGATGTGGCTCCGGTGGTTCATGGTACTAATCCAGAATTCAACTTAGGATTCGCAGCGCGTCGATCAATGCTGAAAGATGGAAGTAGAAGATTTTCATGTGCAATTCCACTGTCACATATCTTTGGATTTTGTAGAAATGTCAGAAAGGTTATTTTCGGAGCCATGGATATAGTTGTACTCGTACGAAAGGCTACCAACGATGATGCAATATGGCACCCCACTGGTGATGCTGGTAAAGTAATACTGACAAAACTTTCATTGTGGATGCCAGAAAAGACTCCATTACTCCCTGAAGAGCAACGTCGGCTCTCTTTTATGGAATCAGGCGGTAAATCAACATTATCATGGTTGACAATGACCACAGATAGTGTTCACAGTAACATTAATGGTTTATTCACATGGCAGATAACATCACAGCAAGGTGTCTCTGCACCGCGACATATGTTTGTTGCTTTCCAAGATGCTACACGAGTAAACTCACAAACACACAGCATAATGATATTTGACAAACTTGGTATTACCGAAGTTTCACTGAGAATCAATGGACATCAAGAACCAGCTGAGGATATATTATTGAATTTTGAAAATAATCATGTAGCACGTGCATATCATCGTTTTATGACATTCATGGGACGTGATCAAAATATTGATTCTGGTCTACAAATATCACAACTAGATTTTACAACTACTATATCCCATCTATTATTTCTCACTGGAACACTTGGAATTGTTCAGACAGTCAGTCGTTGTATATACACTTTTGAGTTCGTGTGGCAAGAGGAGCTATTGCTAATTACAGAGCAATCGCTGTTATACTCTCAGACAAAACAATGTTGCTTGAAGGTATTGGAGGACGAATGATAGTTATTGATGCCCCAGTCGAAAACATGTAATTAAGTCGCTCGTGATATTATAATGTCATATCATCACGTTAATAGTACTCTGACTCCTGGTCAGATTAAAAAGCTACAATCAGTATAAAAAAAGAATTCTGGAATAAAAATATTACTGAAATCAGCACAGATCGCACGCGGTCCAAATCACTGACAGAGCGTCAACTCAGGCACTTCAACGACGCCAAACGGTCAAAGACCGGCGTACGACTTAATCTGTCTGCGGGTGCCATTAAAGACTCAGTCAAGACGGGTGGTATATTTCCACTTCTTGCAGCTATACCAGCGTTGATAGCCGCTGAAGCCCCAGCTGTTGCAAAAGCAGCTGCACTTGGTGCTGTTGGAACTGCCACTGGGATGGCATTAAAGAAAACAACAGGTCACGGACTAAAAGCTTCCAAAACAAGGGAAAGGTCTAAGACTGCCAGGAACCCCTCATTCATGGTACGGTCAAACCACAGGGAAAGGTCTAAGACTGCCCGGGATACATCGTTGATATTTCCCATGTCCAATTTTGCTTTACTTCATGCTGCTAAGCGATTAAACATAAAAAAAAAAAACTTCACAGGTGTTTTTATGCGTGATCAATTGCCAAAACAACCAAACCGTGTTGAAACAGGTATCATTAATCTCGATAGAAGTTCTGGTCTAGGTACTCACTGGATTGCATATGCGTATGATCCACGTGGAATTGTTTATTTTCATTCGTATGCGTTGGCACCACCGAAGGAATTTTTAAAATATGTCAACGGACTTCAAAACACTCCCGTATGGTATTCAACATTACCAACACAAACAATAACAGATCACCAGTATGTGGCCATGAAGTAATTGTTGTACTCGACGCTGTGTCATTGTCAACGACGCCGCCTCATAAAGTCGTGTACGAGTATACCACCAGACGATATAGCCATCCACCGTCGTTTTAAACGGGCCTTAGTGAATATACAGTGGTAGATATTTTCGGAAGATCTTCTCGGAGTCTCAAACCTCAAGTTGAATTATCCAAATACGTAACACTTGATCATATCAAGGACGAGATAGCTAATCTTTTGCGTCTTGTAGATGTGGACCAAAATGAAGTTGTTGTTTTTAGGATCAACAAGGACGATTAAAAATGAGTAATATGCCGTTGACAGATATTATTCTGCTAGTTCCAGATGCGACCGAAAATAACTTAGCGGTATTTACTAAGAACGGTAAAATTATAAACTCGGAGGAATCAGTCTTAACTCTCATGGGAAAGATTACTGGACGCATCAGAAGAATTGGAGATATTATGTATGGCGATCTCAGTATGAGTAGAAATACAATTATCAATGTGAGAGAACGAGAATCAGGCAATGATGTGGCAACAAAAAGATACGTAGACGGTAACAACAACACGACCAGAACTGAGATTAATGATCGTTTTCTGTCCACCGGTGATACAATGACTGGTTCTCTCAATATGGCTAATAATAAAATTACTGGTCTTAGAGAACCAGAATCAAATGATGACGCCGCAACGAAGAAATACATCGACAATAGCAACATCCCGATGATGACCTGTTAATGACGATCAATGATGGAATGGCCACATTTAGATCTGAATTTTCTACTCATGTAAACACGTTTACAAATTTTCGTAGAAACGTAAATAGAGCCATTAATGAATATTTTTGGAATTCCAGCAGTCATTGACATTAAGCTCTCTGACATAAAAAAAGATTACCGATGATGTAGTAAATACAGTAGCGGCTGGATCAGCATTATGGTCACCACTCAATAAATCCATTGAACATCGCGCTAAGTTTTCCGGCATATACAGATTTTCAGTAATCAGCAGCTCTAGAACAACAACATTTACAATATCCTCCAAACTTACATCCCCGGAACATAATTTTCCATTTAGTAGATCCCCTGGATCTATGTTAGTAGTACTTCAGCAAGACAACGAGGAAATATTCGTGGTGGAACCTGAAAAAACAAGAACTCGGCTTGTTTTATTATTGGTGTCTTGAATTCGTCGCCAAGCATCCATTTTATTGAAGTGTTAGCAATTTATATAATGAACGAATCGATTGACTTTCAACGCGATGTTGCAGCGCAACATTACAGATACGAGCAAGTGTGTTTGTTGCAGACCCAACTGAAAAAATATCATTGATGAGTATAAAGTAAATCTAAAAAAGTACCGCAAACGTGTCGTTGTTACGGACATAATTGTATATTCTGAGTCCGCGGTGGTCGCTGATACAGCAACTATAATCAGATCATTATCAGCTACGTATATAATGGCACCAGTAATAGGAATTGGTGTTGCAGTTGTAACCGGTGTTGATGGTATTCTTAATATCATCGATAAAAATATCCACGTGTGCGCCTGATAAGTTACACGAATATACAACGTTGCTATCAGCGGCAACACAAGCTCATGCCAAATTATCATGGCTGATATCATCAGGGCTCAAAGATGGAATAATATCAGATCAGGAATTCGCAGAAATGATCAAGGTTTACCACGAATCAACTGGAAATCAAACCCCGTTGACAGAGTCAAGGGACAAAGATCCCTAATTTAAATCAGGAAGTAAATAATAATAATGTCAAAAAACGACCAAAGATCGTTACAATTGCTAGAACAAATTGTCGCTAATACAACACCGCCAACAACTACGATGATATCAGCGAGCTCAACCAATCCTGAATTCGACGTTAGCTTTCCAACGGCAATTCCAGCCAAAAAAATAGCGTTATCACAATTGCGAGTATATTACAATTGGCCAAATATTAGATCAAAGTCATTTGGTGGGTTGCAAGCAAATAATTCATTAGTGTTTTCTTATAAAAATAAACCGGATGGAACTCCAGACTGGAATGTTGTTGGTATTCCTGCGGGCAGTTATCAGATAGAACAGATCAATAGTGAATTCCAACGCAGGATTAAATATATCACAGGAAAAGAATCCAAAATCGCTATTACGGTTCATGAGCCAACATATCATCCGCGAGAGAAATATCAACGCTTGACTACGCCATATATATATA
>JAECUM010052153.1:0-34660 GCA_016617855.1 Megalonaias nervosa | reverse complement strand
ATATAGATATAGTTATGCATATTTGTGTATTAACTTGTATTGTGTGTTGTCTTTTATCATGAATATTGTTAGGTATACCTATATTGTGTGATTGACATCACTCTTAGTGACCCGTCCAGTGGCCTAAGTGGTTAGAGCGTCCGCCTTGGTTGCGGGAGGTCGCGAGTTCGAAACCCGGCCGACACATACCAAAGTCTTCTTTTAAACAAAATTGGTACTAACAGCTGCCTCGCTAGGCGCTCAGCATTAAGAGATTAGTGTTAGGACAGGTCGGCCCGGAGTAAGGATAATGTGACTGGGTGGGACATGAAGCTACATGTCTGCATCCTGACTCCCCAGTGCTAGACATCGCTATAAATTACGATATAACTGAAAAATTGGTAAAGCTAAGTTAAAATTCCATGTACCACACACATCAGTCTTCTTATAATCAATGAGAGGATTTATTTATGTATTTCGATTATTAATTGGAACTACAAAAAGCTCTTTGACTCTAGGACTAAATTACTATCTTGAATTATTGTGGTTTTTGGATTATATCATTGTGAAACATCAAGACTGTTAGCACATCGTCACATCCAGGCTATTGGTTTATCAGTGCATTTAATATCGGAATTCATTCGGAACACCACTGGAATTCATTCAGAATACTATATACTTTAGGACTCGTGATAGAATCTCAGTTTTATTTGGAATTTAACTCACAATACTGTATAGTCTTTTTAATTTTTCACCTTGTAATGTAGGGAAGGAAATTATTGGTTGAATTATATAAAACTTGTTGGTTTTCGATCTTTTCTTTTACTTAGTTCAAGACTTAAAGGCATTTGTAAATCTTGCCGTAACCAATAAGTAAATATACCTCGTTTATCAATCGATAACCTTTACAACAAAAACGTCAGTCACGGCCGCCAATACAAGAGTAAATGTAGTTCTCAAAATTATTTTGTCATAAAGAAAAGGATAGCAGATAATTCGAAACTTGAATAAATGAGAATATACTTTGTTATTTGTGGATTAATAGTAACATTCTTACACAAAAGTTAAAATAAACAGAGTTCTTGTTGCACAGAATACTTAGTTGCTAGTATGACTTTTAGAATGCCACAACTGCTCCTTGTCATCAAACTGTTTCCTAAATGTGATCTCTTTTGCTCCTACAATTAGTGAGAAGTAGTATCGAAATCCAACGTAATCGAGGACTTCAAAATATCTTAAAACATCGGTAATAAAATGTCCTCGATATGGTGTAGATCTGTATAAGATGTAATTGGTGTACGTTGATCTAATTCCATACAGAAATTATGCATCTGTTTATTTCAGTTACTCGTTTGCCATTGCTTTTATGTTTTAAAGGTCTCTTTCCATGAAGTGTTATTTATTCCTGAGCTGGTGATGATATTTGGTAAATATTTGATTCGTAGAGAAATGTTAGTCTGATTTCAAAATCAAGTAAACAAATGGTGTTGGTTCAGCATGAATCAGGAACCCTGTCCGAAGATCACGGAAAAGTTACATTACATGAGTTCGATTCATATTCCTTTTAACATTTCCAGCAAATGCTTCCACGCTTTGTTTCAGCAAATTATTTTCTTGTTAGAAAAATACCTTCCTTAATTGGTTTGCGTTAGTTTTAATTATTAAATATCTAACCTTACAGAAATAATAATAGCGATAGCTGCCATATTTTCCACGTGGTACCTAAATTTAGAAACTGTAGCAAAAAGTTAAAGCATTAACGAAATTGAACACGAAAAAACCAAAAGGTAAAAATAAGCTATAAAAGTTGTTAAAAGAGAGTTGAAAAATGTGTATTTTCACTAATTAGATGAAATTTTCAATAGTTGTAAAATACTAGGTTTAATTGCTAATACTAAATAAAATTAAGAAATGTAAAATTTTCTATACCTCCTCTCATAATTGTCTTTTTTATTTTACCCTCAACAATCATGAAATTAGGTTTAAAGCAATTAAGCAATCTATTTATACCTTTTACTTTGCTAGACACGTGGGCGCATGCAACTGTGAATTGATAGACCAGAGACGGTCGATTTCATGTTTCCAAGATTATCGACATTAATAGATAACATATCGACCCTCCCAACCCCATCCCCACAATCAGTCCAGTTCATAAGCTCATATGGTTTAGAAATTGATCAATTTAGAAAATATTATGCAGTTAACCAGTCTAGGAAGCTATACATAGTATGGTTTACAAATTTGAATTGAACATGACCATCCCATCCATATAACTCAATTTTTTGTTTCATTATTGGTGCATATACTTATATCTACACAATTACTTTCCTATTATACAAATTTCCTAACGTACAGATTAAAATGCGCTTTTCTTGTTTCTTGTTTCATATGTAGTGTTTAGCCATACGTTGCAGAACTAAGGTAACTGATGCCAAGAAGGTTATATTCATGCCATGTATTTTATGGTCTTTTTGCTATTTATTTTGATCACTTCAACAAACAGGAGCGAGGCAGATCTCCATGGAGACGCATTTGTTTTAGGGCCATAAATATTAGTCCAGCTGCTTCATGGAAATTTTCTAATACCATATGAAGATAAAAAGTAGTTCACGGGAGATAAATCTGCACAAATAAAAGCATCACAGGAAACATGAGGATTACAAACAAACCAATCGAATGATTCCGATTATTTTAGAGAACTTTATCCTTGCTGCTGAATAGTGACATAAAAGGATAGGGAAGATGTATCGAATCCTACACAAAAACAATATTTTCTGACATCTGTTACTTAAAATTCTAGTACTACAATCTGCTCTCCCTAAACTGTGATCATACCATGTACTGTGTTTACCAAACTTTTACCACGGGTTACCGTATTTGAACTTTCAAAAAAGAGAAGACTCCGGAGAGCGCGTGAATCTGTATCAACCAACCCACTTTGTATTAATACCATATCTAAATGTGCCTGATCAAAAACGAGCCGGGCAAAATCCCAGACATTTTTAGATATTTAAAAAAGAAAACGGCCAGCGGAGATTTAAGGACCGTAAAGGAGGACATATCTGGGAAAAAGAGGATGTGTGGCAAACCTAATTTACTGAGCAACAAATAAATGTGTTATACTGTTATACTATACATTAAGTTGGTGGGACTATTCGTATCCTTTTATAATTTGTATTTCTCAAAGTTTGAAACATGAAGCCGTCCAGATGTGCCGAGGATAATTAATTTGCATGTATTACACATCTCATCTGCATTATTTGGCATTTTATGACTTACACTGTACCGTGATCAAAATGTTATAAATTTATAAAGACTCTAATCAGGTTATATAGGCGAACTTGGCGTTAGCCTAGGACGCCAGGCTTTAAGTGGCGCCAAAATTAGAAGTAACTGAATTTTTTCCCGGGGTGGGGGTGGGGAGCACCAAAGTCATAGTTCTTCCAGGGCGCCAACAACTCCTTGGATCGGCCCTGACTATAAGGATCCTTACGTGAATAAAATGTTCTAATTTCTGCACAGTTTTTGGATTATGTGAATAAGATGTTTATGTTCACATGAAGTCAAGGTACTAGAGTATAATGTATAACAAAGACGAAAGAATACAATCAGATGTGAGAAGTTATATTAGCAGTATGCAAGAATCCATCGACCAAGAACTATGTCTTGTATGTAATTTAAGGGCTGAATAACAAAATATTATATTAAAAAATGGAGTCTTGTCATCAATTGTAACTCACCAGAGTTAGCAGTAGATTCGTTTCAGTCTTATATGCCCTTAATGCATTTTGATACAACCGTCACTCTACACGAAACGTTCATGGTTATAGGGTGCAAATACTTTCAATGACTACAATGCAAAGTCAATTTACTACCCAATAAACTTTAGATGACGTTAGTTTTTCCCATTTATCACCTTTCTCTCGCTTGGGTGTTGACGCCATGATAATCCCGTATAAGATAACACATGTTTGCTTTAGGAATCTTATCTGTATCTTTGAAGGAAGGTAGAACGTCGGGTCAAACAAGGCATACAATATTGTATGCAAGTGCATACGCTTGCTTTCAAGTATTATACAGCATTCTGTCTGCAACAACTCTGGAGTACAGTCGTTATAAAAATTCGTCTACATCGTTTTTGACGTCCTTGGATTGTTCCTAGGATTTTTTTACAGAATAATAAATCTTTTCAGAGGTCCGTGGCAGTTCAAGATTTCGTGTATTGTTCTGTAGTGAAAGATATTAATTGATTATGACCTACTGTAGCTGAGAAAGGCGTTGAAAGTTTAAAGGCCCTGTGAGATTCCCCGCCAATATATATTAGGTTGGATGAAATGTCTCAAATACAACTTAGGAAAATACAATGCTTATCTTCACCCAATGTAATTCTGCAAACCTTCCTTCTGGTACACGAGATTAAATCCCTAATTTGGTTCCATTTACAATTTGATGGGTTTTCCATTCTATACCCACCATTGTTTTAACGAAGAATAATTTTTATTTTTTAAAATGTTCAGGTGATCATAAATTCGCTCAGCTTCATTCATAACAACTGCGGACGAATACACGCTGGATATATTTTAACAGTTATGATGCATGACATTTTTGTTTCCTTCAACATATCAATAAATTTAATGCCGATCGATAGACAAAATAACGTTCTTTACAAAGATCTGTCGATGCACGTACATCCCGCCGGACACCTGCATATACATGCGTGTGACGTAACATAGGTAAACGATAGTGACTTAATAATATCGGAGGAGTACAGTTCTGGTACTGAGAAAAGAGCATGCTGTCAAATCTGGGCAGTCTTAGGGTACTGTCAAATCTGGGCACTCTTAGGGTACTCTCCGACTGATAGGCATCTGTAATATCCTACAGTTTTTTCCTTTTAAAAATGGTCGCGAATTCACGGAAGATAACCCAAGTTCTAGAAGACTGTTGTCCGCGATGGGTGAGCGGTCAGTGGATGATGTGAAAAGACTAATTGATGAAGATGCTCGATACACAGTGGAATATATTTTTCCATTATCACGGGCATTAATTCTTCAGCTGTTTTAAATATATTGAACGACATTTGGAACTCAGAAAAGTTTGAGCAAGATATTTTGACGTCTGATAAACCAGACTCGGGTTCATATCGCCAAACAGCTGCTTGCCAAATATGTCAAGGGTGACCAGAGACGTTTGAATGAGATTGTCACATGTGATGAAATATGGATCTGTTATTTATACACGACTCAAAAAAAAATAAAGTTTGGATCAACGAAAACGAGACGAGTCCAAAATTTGCTTGACGTAGTCTAACTCTTAAGAGTCTTTGGACGCATTATTTTTGGAAACATAAGTCCCGGTTTTCCAGGCACCTTTGCCTGACTCTAATAGTGACATTGGACATTTTTATCCCGAAAAAGTGTTGCCAAAAGTAGCGGACCACTACCAAAAGACCCGTCCGCACACAGTTACTCGAGGTATCCATCAGCTTTATGACAACATACCAATGCACAAATCTACCGTCGTGCGCACGACATCCAATCTGTACCACATCTTTCAGTTTTCCAGTGCACGAATAACATACCAAAAACTGATTTATAAACAGGCATTAAATAATTTAATAATCAGACTGAGTCATATTGTAAAGGTGCATTGGGAGATTTTGCGGAATGTACTGACGTTATGTTCTGTTCACTTATAAAGAACTTTGTTGTACAGCGCATGAATGTTCAGAACTTTAAATACTCCTATTCCTTTTTTTATGCACTGTCTTTGAATTCAATCCCATGTGTACAAATACTCATACTAGTTCTGAGTTCGAAGGCAGCGTTTCAGCTACTATTGCATGCCAAAAAATATTTTTGCCTTTGTTTTAATATCTTGCGTGCTAAGTTGTAAGAAAGGTTGGTCGACATAATGAACCCTTTAAATAGATTTCATATCTAGTTAACAATATTAGTACAGAAGGATTGCTGCAAAAATTACTTGACAATAATACAAAGCTTTCTGCATCAAGTGTACCTGCTTCCAGGACCTTGAATATTTCCAATGAGTCTGTCAATGGTATTTGTCTTCCTGCCAATGTTCGAAACTAGTGGTACATGACCATCAATTAAGAATTGCATAGGAAGCAAAATTTATATTACTTACTTTCGTCTTCGAGGTCCGTGTCCCACTCCTGATCACTGTCTATATTAGATACCGGACCAGAGCCTTTCTTCTGCGCACTTCGTACCACTCTTTGAAGTATTTCATCATCTTTTTCATCACCCAGGATTGACTCTTGATCCTTTTCCAGCTTCTTCGCACTCGATCTAGATGATGGACGACTATGAATTGGACTTTTTGAAAAGCTCATTTTCATCGTGACGAAGGCAATTTATTAAATCGCTAAATTTACATTATTCACAAATAATTGGTGTTTTGCTTAATGTGGTACGCCTTCTTAAAAGAGTACTTAGAATTTGCCACAGTTCCACATTATCGTCTTCGAAAGTTATTTGCTTTGTTCGATCTTCATGGCTTTAAAACCACTGTCGTGTCTCTGAAAGTATTAGAAGAATATTCAGAGGTATATTCCTTGTGATTACATCTTCAGTAAATATCGATGATATGGGCGTTTTTCATCGATGATCAAAATATAGATGTTCGGTGCTGTGTCCTATTTTGTGCAACATAAATATTTGTATACTTAACAAATAAAAAATACTAAACGAAGTTGGAAAGTCCGTTTGAAAAATGATATTATTGCAAATAGTCGCCAGAGTCCTAAAAATCCAAAGCGTTAAAGGATATAAAATCTAGATTAAAATAGGTTATCTATAATAACTGACCTTATTCGCCCCACCCCCACCCCGCGCGCGTACACACACACACACACACATACACACACACACACACACTTATTCTAGATTCATATGCCTACAACGTTTTAAATACTAGAAGTTTGATTCTATTCTCTGTAAGTGGAGATAAATAATGTACATGATGTTAAATACGTCTTATTATGCAAACAATAAGATCCTAACGTCACAATTATTTAAATAATAATAACATTATTTGACAAGTTGAAATGAACACTTTTTATAAATAAGCAAATTTAGTATTATTATGATTGCTAGTCTTGAAATAGATATTTGCCCATCTAGTTATCCATCAATGTGAATATTCGGCCATTGTTACCAATTGCTATGAATATTTGCTATTGTTACCAATTAATGTGAATATTCGCTACTGTTACCCATTACTCTAAATATTCGCCCATTGTTACCCAATACTATGAATATTCGCCCATTGTTACCCATTACTACGAATATTCGCCAATTCAGTTACCCTTTACTAGGAATATTCGCCCATTCAGTTACCATTACTATTATTATTCGCCCATTAAGTTACCTATTACTAGGAATATTCGCCCATTCATTTACCCATTACTACGAATATTCGCCCATTCAATTACCCATTACTATGAATATTCACCCATTCAGTTACCCATTACTATGAATATTCGCCCATTCAGTTATCCATTTCTGTGAATATTCGCCCATTCAGTTACCCATTACTATGAATATTCGCCCATTGTTACCCATTACAGTGAATATTTGCCCATTCAATTACCCATTACTATGAATATTCGCCCATTCAGTTACCCATTACTATGAATTTTCGCCCATTCGTTTACACATTAAGAGAATTAGGTCTCCAGTAGAGCACTCCATACTGATAATCAATACACTGCACCAGCAACAGTGTTATTTCGAACATTTGAAGTGTCAATGCATGGAATATTTATGGCATGTAATGAAAGCTTCATTTTTACGAAAACAAATTGGTCTTTTACCTGTGAATTATCCATCATACAGGTGATCTAACAGAGTCCCAAAACAGAAAAAATATTCGACATAAAATTTACGAATTTGTATTCTTTTCTATAGTCCAGTAAAGAAGACACAAAAATTATATTACAATAGATCTGCATCGTATACGAAACGTATCTGATGGTTGTTCATGCTTAAAAGTATTACATGCAACTTATTAATTTCTCTCTCTCTCTCTCTCTCTCTCTCTCTCTCTCTCTCTCTCTGTGTGTGTGTGTTTATTTATGTACACTATTCGGTTGCCTTCTTATGACGTTCTGTTGATAGATAATTTTGCTTATGTATTGAGCATTAAGTGTCGACAGGTAAAGAACCAATGAGTATACTTTCCCGGAAAGTAAACTCTCCTGTTTAGCATACTTCCCTGGCAAGTAAACTCTCCTGTATTTAATATACTTCCCTGGCAAGTAAACTCTCCTGTATTTAGTATACTTCCCTGGCAAGTAAACTCTCCTGTTAACATACTTCCCTGGCTAGTAAGCCTTCCTGTTTAGTATACTTCCCTGGCGAGTAAACTTTCCTGTTCAGTAATCTTCCCTGGCAAATAAACTCTCCTGTTTTGGATACTTAGGTACATATTTGAAAAGGAAGTGGGACGAATCATTCCAATGTAAAAGTTTTAAAACAAACCACCAAAAAATTAGCCACTACCAAGAGCAACGAATACATGGTGAAAATACAGCGGCAGTGGTGATAGTTGATTCTTCCTCTAACTGACATCATCCATAATACGAGTGTACAGCAAGAAATATCCAATTTAAAACGGGGTCGCTTGTGTTTATTGTGTGTGTGTGTGTGTGTGTGTGTGAGAGAGAGAGAGAGAGAGAGAGAGAGAGAGAGAGAGAGAGAGAGAGAAAGAGAGAGAGACAGACAGACAGACAGAGAGAGACAGAGACAGAGAGAGACAGAGACAGAACAAATATATTAAACATTACATAGTGCATGCAGTTGTTTACTGAAATTATAAAGTACATTCACTTTCTTTCTCCAGAAAAAATTAAACACTAATGATATATACATACTTGCGAATCGTGGCACATCTTTAGACACGTCATAGGTTTTGTATGAAACAGACTTCCAAATAACAGTTATTATCGGCATAGGTTTTGTATGAGACAGACTTCCAAGTAACAGTTATTGTCTGTAGTCACGTTTGAAATGAAAACGGCTTTGACAAAATATATTCATTTGTAGTTTGCCCCCGTTCACGGACTAGTATTAATCACCCAAACATATCATCGAGTACATTCCATATCGAACTCTTTCAGTGTAGATACTATTATACAATCAGATAGTAATTTCTCTTTACAAATTTTAATACACGGTCGAGTCGTGATTTTTACTCCTTTCTACATTTGCTGAATAGAGACTAATTATTCAGTAAAATATTGGTGTCATTAATAACTGTGCATCGAAATTACTTGTCTGGCAAATACATCCTTTGCCCTAGTGGCACTATATAATAACAACAAGCAAGTAAGTATAAAATGTAGAAGTACTGCTGGTAGTTCTAATTTAGCTTTTACGAATTAAATTTTGAGGAAGAAAGCCTGCCTTATCGATCACATAATTCAACTGAACGCAAGACGCATGCCATTGATTTTACCTGCGAAGATGGGAAGAGATCGGAGGCATTCGGTTATCTTCCGTACCTTTCGTGCCTTAAACATTTACCTTCCAACTAGTTTCAAACCAGGAGGTTAAAAAAAAGGGAAGTTGGTCGGTTGGGGTATTTGAAGAATGATTATTGTGAAATATATGGGCCTGGATGTATCAGTGGTGATTGCGTCTGAGGTTCGATCCACTGTCTTGACACATGCAAGTGGTAAGAGGTCATATAACCCAGGCTGGTGGTTTCTCATTGGTATGTCTGTTTCTTTCCCTCTAAAGGTATCTTACGCTATCATCTGTGCTGTCTAAAATACCGTTACAAAACATAAATTGTTGTACCATCAGCGTTAAAAAAACCCAAAGGATTCGGAGAAAATACTTGTTGGTAACCCGTCTGGCACCGCTTCTTAAAAAGTCTAAACTCAAAGCTGAGTTAATTTTACATTTTAAAAGCTCTATTTACAAAATGATCATAACGAAACCGCATTAAACTAACGTGTCAAATGATCACGAATAAACTGCATTAAACTAACGTGTCAAATGATCACGAATAAACTGCATTAAACTAACGTGACAAATGATCACGAATAAACTGCAATAAACTAACGTGTCAAATGATCACGAATAAACTGCAATAAACTAACGTGTCAAATGATCATAAATAAACTGCATTAAACTAACGTGTCAAATGATCAAGAATAAACTGCAATAAACTAACGTGTCAAATGATCAAGAATAAACTGCAATACACTAACGTGTCATAAAATGGGGTACTTACGGTGAGCTCAAAGAAAGGCATTATTTATATCCTAAGACGAATCCAACTAAATATTGCAAAACCTGGGTCTATAAAGTTTGTTAGCAGTAACGAGTAGAATAAACAGCATTAACCCAGATCTGAAGGCATATCAGGGTCTACACTGCTGGCAGTGGGATCCGACTTATAAGTGAGTACAACTGAATCTGAAAGTTTCAGTTACAAATCAAATCAGAGGGAGAAAAACATCGCAGTTCAGTTTTAGTACTTCTAATGAAATGCCAACGAAAAGTGGGACTGCTTTCACGTAAAAAGAAATCGGTAAAAAAAAAGTATTCGAATTACAATTAACTATTGTTAACTCCTGGAGGAGAAAAACTGCATGTACATTGTTTGTCCGTTATCTGATACTCTTGGATAGAATAATATGTGATATTTTGTGACCAGAGTATAAATAAAGTTTCCTTCTATCCTGTTATTTTCGGATCTAGGCTTGATGTGGAAAACGTGTGGTTAAAATAATCATATTAACTGTAGATCAGATCGTCCAAGCTGTAAGTTATGGCAGCATGAATTGGACTGGCATCTTGTTCAGAATTAGTCAATAACTACACACCAAGTGGTTGCCAATCTTGTGAGCAATGATTTACTCTTCGGAAAACCTTATTTTCGATATACAGAAGCCAGAATATTTGCAACAGAATAAAAAGGCTCTCTATGTACACAAAAAATAATTGAACAATAAAAGTAGGAGAGATTAGTTTTATTTATGTCTGTGTGTGTGTGTGTCTGTCTGTCAACTAGAAAATTGCCTACCTACCTACCTACCTCCCACCGCCCAACTTCTATGTATGTATGTATGTATGTATGTATGTATGTATGTATGTATGTATGAGAATTACGGTATGTGTCACAAGCACCAAGTGAGAGTCATAGCTGATGGTCGAATTGTATTCAGAAATAACACGTACTTTATCGATATAACATATCAAAAATGCACATATAATGACACCAAGTTTCACGAATGCAGTTTAAGTTTAATGCAACTTCCTTGCAAAGTGGTGACCTATAAGCTTTCTTTAAAACGAAATTCCAAGGTTTGATGGCAGTCAATGTGATTAAGAAGTTGTGTCAAAATGGTTTAACTTGATTTGAATAAAATTACCTTGTCCAGTGTAATAGTTATTTCTATACATGAATTAATACAAAGCAGTAACATCTCTCATTTCCATTCATGTGTTATCAATACGAAATATAATAGCATTAGGACCTCAAAGATATAGAATAGAAAACGCTTAACGATTATGTATAATAGATTGAGGACGTATTCAAATGCAGTTTTATTCAATCGGTAACTTCAAGGTTTGTCATAATAGAAAGAAATACGAAAATTCGATATGTCATTATCAAGAATCATTGTCCAAAACGAGAAAATGGAGGACCTGTTATTGTATGGGTCTGGCACGAATTCTGAGAATGGATTTTGTGTGTGTGTGTGTGTGTGTGTGTGTGTGTGTGTGTGTGTGTGTGTTTTAGACCTACCAGTATTTTAATAAGAGAATCAGTCCTCTCATATTGATATCATAGAGGCTTGACGTCGTGGTGTAGATAGTAAAATGGAATAATCTTGTAAACTCCCTAAAACTTTAACATTAAATAGAAGGGATAGTCAAAGTGTAGTGACGTATGATTTATATTTACGTTAATCATCCATTAAGGGCCATCATAAAAGAAAGTAAAGTATATAGTAAGTAATCACTCTAATTTTCTTTCATATATAGTAACTATGACATATTTTGTTCAGCATAATAAATTGACTAGGCGTTGTCTTTGTAAAATGTAGAAGACCAATAATGATAGTTTACTCGAAACTTCAAGTCGAAGCTATCGATAATGTTATTTAAAACTGACATTTTACTCGAATGTTCAAGAAAAGGCTAACAATGATGTTATTTAAAACTAACATTTTATTCGAAACTTCAAGATGAGGCTATCGTTGATGTTATTTAAAAGTGACATGTTACTCGAATGTTCAAGATGAAGCTATCGATGATGTTATTTAAAACTGACATTTTAGCAGAATCTTCAAGACGAGGCTATGGATGATATTATATAAAACTGACATTTTACTCGAATGTTCAAGACGAGGCTACGGATGATAGTTTTATAAACCTTATGACTCTTGCTGCTCAGCTTCCATTAAGTATTCCATCAAAAATTCTGCAAGAGGTCTCTACAGAAAATGCATGATTTTCCACTGACAGCGTCTTCAGTAATAGGCACGAGTTCTCAACAGAGGAATGATGCTTTTCAACTGACAGCGTCTTCAGCAATAGACAAGAGTTTTCTAAAGAGATAGAATGATTTTCCACTGCAAGAGTTCTCTACAGAGGAAGCACGATTTCCCACTGCAAGAGTTCTCAACAGAGGAAGCATAATTTTCCACTTCAGTAATAGACCCTGTCTTCTATTCGAAAAGCTTTACGAATTCCCTGCCAAGATGAATTACGAGCAAACTTTCCGAATTATTAATCTGAATATGAAATCCAATCTACCTAGATTGTGCAAAACACCAAGTCTTAGGATGTTTGATAAAAGTATACATTTATTTTAAACCCCCCCCCAAAAAAAAACAGACAAAAAACCCCCAAACAAACAACAACAAATCGCTATAGGCTAAACATTATTCATATACATGTAAATCTAAATTCTTAGTTAATTCCCTAAGTTGACTCAAAGCAAAAAGAGAAAGAAACAACTGAATCAAATCAAACCAAATAAAGAAATCTATATGCAATAAAACAAACTTTCAAAGAAAATGACAATAAAAAAAAAATAAATTGGCAATCCGGATGCTAGTTTAGCTGCCTACCACTCGTAGGTCGTAGGAAGATTGTAGAGAATAAAAGGGGTAAATAACAAGTAAGCTAGTCACCGATATTAAGATATGCCTAAAATAATTGTTCACTGATATCTATGTAATAAAGGCTTATATATATTTTTTTTTAAATAACCAAAGTTTGGAATTGTGGAGAAATAAACATATACAATCATAAGAACCAGATTCAAAAGTCTCGTGCTGCCTCGTTTGACACTCAGCATTAAGAGGTTGGTGTTAGAACTGGTCGGCCTGGTGTCAGGATAATTGGACTGGGTGTGACATAATGCCACATATCTGCGACATGATGCCCCTGTGATAGACATCACTATAAACTGCCACACTGCAGACATCGTAGCGATATGACTGAAAATTGTTAAAACTATGTTAAAAATCCAAATCACACACACACACACACACACACACACACACACACGTATCATTTGAGCAGACCCTGATTAATTTTCATTTATAATTGAATATATATCTTTTTTTAATGCAATTTATTCCAATTTTCGACATTACTGCTTTTTTATCTATATTATTATTATTATTATTATTATTATTATTATTATTATTATTATTATTATTGTTGTTATTATTATTATTATTATTTATTGCAAATGGTATCATCACACTCATTTAAATGAGAACAGATCTTTTATGATAGGTATAATTTTGATAAGTTAATTAACTGGACGGTGAACATTATGTTTAACCTGTAAACATATGGTAACTATCAACACGATGGAAAATACATATGAACATGTCAAACACATACGCATACAATCAATGTCGGTATATTTATTTAACGCGGTGTATTTAAAAATACGATATCATTATGTACTTAATATGGAGAAGTTCGTGGAGATAAAAATGATTTCAAATCTGTGCCACGGAATTTCGAGAATGCTGACGAGCTGAGCATTGACGATTACGAATGATTATACTCCTATATACATGACATAAAAACTGACATCTATACTAATGAAATGTACATATGTAAAACAAATTAGGTATCATTTGCTCAACCTGTGACTGCAATGCTTACACAGTTATAAAATACACAAAATTTACTTACCGAAACAAATCGAATTTAAGTTACTACTGCAATCCAACACCTTGAATTTCTTACAACCCCTATAGTTCAGAAGATCTTAAAAAGAAATGCGTTTTCTTTCAGTCAAAGCCGCGCGAAGTTAACGATAAGTGTAAGCAGTGGACTACCTGTTAATCTGACTACTGCGCATACCTGTTGTAAGCTCCAACGTAATAACCTAAAAAGTGAATTTATTGCTGTAGAAATCGCTCTACAACTTCTCTCGTTCACTCGGGTCAGGTAATTAAACAAAACGTCGATAACTTTTCAAAACCTAGCGTAGGTACCCCTGTAGTTGCTGACCTAGTTACAACATCTGCCAGTGTTGATCGATATTAACTATAGACAATTTAATATACTCCTTTTTTCTCCGTTAACTTTACATTGTCAGAATCGTTCAGTATTCTACGATACTGAACACTTTGATATTACACGCACGTGTACGACACGTGTGAGTAACAATAGCAAAGAGTATTTGTAAATAAACTATGTACACTCATGTAGTTTATTAGATTTGTGGATGAAGTAAAAGAGCTGTTTAGTCTATTTGAAAGTAGAGGTGATAAAGCGAACAATATGAACGAGTTTACTGAGTCACAAATGAAACTTTCAAAGAAGCAAATGAATGAACGTGATATTCTCAATGTCCACAACAAACGTGAGAGATGCATAATTGAAAATACCATTCTGATCATTTAAACAGTTATTTAGGAGAAATGTTCGTAACTTTTCGCTAATGGAATGGTTCAGACTATGACCAGTGCTCTCTTGGGTATATAAAAATAGCATCGAAAATTAATCTGAGGGCATGGGCTATCTCATATATATCAGATACATACCATTTTATAAATGAAAGTACTAAATTCGTGGGGGAAAAATGTAAATGAAGGTTTTCGAAGAAAATTAAGGGCCTCAGAGCCAATAAGCGAAGACGACGAAGAATTTGTATTTCTACCTACTAAATGAAGTTTCAAATACCAGCTGCTTTGCAATTTTGCGCGTTAACTTTGTTGGTACAATGTTTCGGATTTAGGCTAGCGATAGACGCCATACATGATACAGGTCATAATATAGCTAGGGGACATGCAAGTGACCAGGCATAAACATGCCTTCTTTAGCTGGTAATAAGAATGGCAAAAAATATACTTACATTCTTGCATCTTGAATGACCTCAAAATGTACTTTCTTAGTTCTGCAAATCCGAAATACATGAGCTATGTCATGGGTTTTAAAGCTTGATTATACATTTCGAGGATGTACTGTAATTTCCACTACATTCCAAGTGCAATAATATCCTACTTGCTGAGCTCAAAATGAAATGAACATTATATTCCATAGCGTCTTTTTGATAATTACAGTTGAAAGAGTTCATATTTTTCCCACATTATGATTCCAAACATTCAATGACAGAACAGAAACACATGCAGATGAGTCAAGACGCCTGCCTCGCTGTTCAAATTAGATGTACTTCATGTGGAACTGACACAGACAAATCCAGTCCATAATCACGGAATTTAGAAGAATCGACAAAAATGCAGAATTCCATTCATTCCACACAAAATGGAAAAGTTGTTGCAATGCACATTCATTCACAATATGATTCTAAATTTCAATTTTAAGTAGACCAAAACGACAATTCCTTTTGAAAGTGATGTCGAGCGCGCGATTAAGTTCAAATTTCTTTGGGCGGAGTTATGTGTGCATTAATATTGTCGATGTAATATTGTTGATATGTATCAATGGATCTGCGGTTGTGTATTTATTTTGGAATTCAGCATAAATTCAATTACTTTTTTCCTTGTAGTGTATTTTTATATAATTAAGCATTAGGTAGGATAAGAAAATGGGTATATAATAAAAAGGTTATTGCATTTATATGGGAAACTATGAACTCGTTTTGTCGGATGGATACGAGTTCATATTTTCCCATACAAATGCAGTAACATATAACTATATAACACGAAATGAACGACGTCAACAATATAATAACAAACGACGCAATTACAAAACAATTTATATCCAAGTAAGTTCTTTGCATCACATCATTCTCATGTAGATTTTGTTTTGAAAAGCTATTTAAATTCCTCAAAGTGTTGAAGATGCATTTAGAGGTAGGCTGATAAATCAGCCAAACACCTGTAATGATACTGACTGAAATCGTCCAACAGCACAAACACAAATTTGGAGGGTTGATTTATGGGACTAATGTAGGGAAAGAAAGAAAAAAATAAATTGTAGGAAGTATTGAAGCACTTAGGTATTGGCATTAGATTTATAATCCTTAATCAGCAGCAAAGGCTGTTTTGATTTTGTCGTATGTAAACTAGCCTTCTCTGTTCGACGTATTATATACGCATCTAAAATGAAGGTCATTTTTGTCAATAGTCTTGATTTGCAAAGAATTAACTGCCTTTGAACATCTTTTATTTTCGTTATTATACAAAGGTAGCGGTTGGGCTCAATTTCTTCAAAATTGGTTTGTCTAAAACGCTCGCTTTTACCTATCGCTTCCATCTCACCACTGTCCGCATGGGTTCGATTCTATGTCCCGGCCTATGAGGGTGTATGGGGAAGCTTGCCAGTAGCTTCCCATGGATTGGTGGTTCTTCACGGGGTTTCACCACGTTCTTCCTCCACCAGCTACACTGACACTGGCCGTCATGTATGGCCTATCATGTGCTGAAAAATGGTTTTAAGCCAACAAAAACAACAACAGCAACAAAATCATCATCAAACTTGGTTTAGTTTTTCCCAAGATTGATGTAACCCAAATTTGATTAGATATCGTAACTGAATTAAGATAACACATATAAACGTTTAGATTCAGTTACAACCGGACAAGAGCGCTGTTGTTGAATATGATGATAGACACACAATATATATTATACGTATGTATATACATACATACACGTGAACGAAAATGACAATGGTCTTCTTTATTGAAATAAAAAATTGTTATTGATAGACCAGTATATATCTCTATTCTGAGATCAGACAAAGTTCAAACAAATGGACTCTATTGAATGACTGAATCCCGGGAAGTTCAGGGGATTAAGCTGTCAAGATAGATTTACTTTTCAGACAATGGTATACTGATCTTATAAATCTGCTATTAATAGTAACATAAAAGCTCTCAAATTTGAACTCACACACAAAGAGAAGTAAAATCTACAAGAGAAATAAATAAAACAATAAAACACGAAAGTATTCAAAGAAGAACAAAACAATACTTGAATTCATAGTAGAAAGTTAGGCAACAGTTAACATGCTAATACTAGTCGTGAACGCCCTGCAACTTGTGTGATTTTTACACCAATGTGGTAGCTAAGAAAACAACAAGAAGAAAAGCAACATAAGGACATCGTCAGTCTTTTGTAGTGACGAAAATAGTTGTTATATACACATGCTGACGTTGGTATCTTGGTGATTGATTTGTTGGTTGATTAATCTACACATTTCCTTTACTTGATTACGTACAAGTCAAGCACACACACACACACACACACACACACACACACACACACACACACACACACAGAGTCTCATATTTAAAATTGTCTTGCCTTTAAAGTTGAACCCGACAACTGTGTACTGCTGAGTGTTCCCGTTGTTTAAAGAAAAGAAATTTCAGGTAACCACTGTCACTTGGAATGCGATTAGTTTGTTCAAGCCAAAATCGGCAAAATTACGAGGCAATTATAGAATTGCTGCCCGCCGACAAAGGCTTCAGTACACAAAAGCTCTGAAAATATTCATAGGAATAGTTAAAAATGGCTGGGCTATTGTCACCTGTCCAAATTTGTTACTAGCCAAAGATAATCACTTTTGTAAAAGGCCCTTAAACTTCAAAGACGAAACAAAAAAAACCCCCATTAAGTATGGAAAAGGAAAAGAGACAATGGCTTGTATATACTAACGTATTTCTTGTTATGATATATTTTACAAAGTTAAACAAAAGCTGGGAAAAATCATGGCCAATATTTACTTTTGTACTGGAACTAATGGATCCAGTCCACCGTTATGTGCGAAAGAATGACAATCTAGAATGAATATGCCACATGTTCCCGGTATAAAAAATGTCACCACATTCCTAGCGGATCTAGATTTCTTTTCAAACGCATGTCCTTGTTTTAAGCAATGGAATATGTTACGTTAAAACAATTTTGTCAAAAATGGGATATGTTTTGTAATAGTACAACTGTATTATATACATACTAGTCCAAATATCTCCTTGGAGTGGGGGATGGAAGTGAGGTACATTCAAACAGTAATATAGTGTTCTACTTCTTGAATTCATGTGCAAAAGGTGGCTTCTGTTAATAGTACGATGACACAATACTAAGGTTGAGAAATGGCTTGAAGCCCCAAAAGAACAAAAACAACACTATCAGTTTACATCATTTAATGCAGTATCATAGTATCATAGCTATTGGAAATCTTACCAGTACGATGCTAGGATTTTACAGGTAAATATATTTACATAACATACACGTGTTAGCACAAAATACAGATAAAAAGGTATGTGGTTCCAAATTCGGCAAAGGCGAAAAATAGTTTTTTTTAAAAAAGAACAAAACAGTGACGTATTCCTGGATTCGCTGTTCTGATGATACATGTTAATGATATCTGCTCATAACACGGTCGTGCATATGTACACAATAAAACGACGAAATTTACTGAATTCTTAAGAGAATGACGTGTATGTACATACTAAATGATGAGGCTAAATGTATTTGTGCAAGAAAAATCGATTTCACATTAATTTTATGACACATAAATATAATGCATGAAGTTCGTGTAGATGATGATAGAGCTATTGACATTAAGCCGTTGTTTTTACGACGCAGATCAAAAGATTAGTATAAAATTTCAGAATCATATATCAGCTTCAAGAGTGAAATTGGAATATACTCTTGGTGGTGAAATCTTTTTGTTACCAAGTAACTCCTTTATGAAAAAGGGTGGTATGGTTAGATACAATAACAATGTGAAGAAATTGAAAAGACTGTTGACTCTTGGATTAAATCGTACCAACAATCTCAACAGTACAAATGACAATATTCCAAAAGATGATAAGCAATATTTCACAGCACAACAAGATAAGGCAGAGGACAAAAAGAAGACAAAAGGCAGAGGAGAATGTTTATGATGACGATGTTCATCAAGATACCCCAAACACTCCAACGTCAAAATAAGCAAAATAACATATTCAGCAAGAAATGATTCAACTTGTTCATATCAATAATTTTAGGCAATGCTAGTGCTGCTGATCTGGCTAACTTCAGGATTTAAGTACCAATATTTATTAATACTTTTCTGATTTTGTCAATGCACGAATTAATTTTGCCACCTGATGGAGCAGCGCTTCCTTCTCAAGACATGTTGCTAAACCTGTTTCAATATTTGGTATACATAAACAAACACTTGAAATTATCGTCGCAGCAACAATGTTTATTGTAGCTATTGCTGCATCCTTTTCTTTAAATAGTTGTTTCAGTCATTCAACTAATGGTAACTTTTTTCTGTTTTAAATTGAGTGTGTCAATATTGTCTCTGCTTCTCAACTAATCTCCCTTAGCTACAATCTGTTTTTTTTCCAAACGTTTTAATGCGAGATTTCGTTGATTTAAATTCGATTTGACAACTTCTAGAACATTCACATAAACTCTCAATTTTCTGTACTCTCGAGTAATAAATAATCATTTCACTGCAGATAAAAGTTTTCCACTTGGAATTTTGATATTCATCTATTCACTTCTCTACTGCTCTCACGTGCTGATTGAATAGTTCATTTTTGTGTATTATTCCATCTCTGTTTTCTCAGTAGGTTTAGTTGGGTATAGCAGCCTTGAGTGAAACTCGCTGAGGAACGACAACTTATCAAAGTAGGAGCTGGCTACATCTTCTTCTAGAGTGGCCCAAGAAAACAAGAGCGACGTGAAGCTGGAGTTAGATTTCCCATCCAATCACATATAGATAGAAAGCTCACAAATCGCCCAAAGGGCGCCAATGACAGAATAAAGCAAATGAGATTCCCACTGTCTGGTAAAAGATATGAACTATCATCAGTTCATATACACCCACCACGACCAAATCAGATGAGATCAGGGACAAATTTTTAATGAAGACCCGGAGTCTCTTATAGCAGAAGTTCCAACAGCAGACAAGCTCATCATCCTAAATGACTTCAATGCTAGAGTTAGCACAGATCATCAGACATGTCTAGCTGTCATTGGCAAGAAAGGCTTTGGCAAATGCAGCAACAAGAGACTCCTCCTGCTGAGGGAATCACAGAGCACGACCTTCTAATCACCAACACAGCCTTTCGCCTTCCAAACTCCAACAAGACGTCTTGGATAAACCCACGTTTCAGGTACTGGCATCTCCATGAATACGTCATCGTCAGGAGAAGAGTCAGGTAGGATATGCGAGTGACGAAAGCCATGAGGAGTGCAGAGTGCTGGACTGACCACAGACTCATAGTCTCGAAGTTCAATATCCAGATGCAGCCGCAAGGGTAAAAAGTGCGCATGAAGTTTAATGCCTATAAACTGAAACAAGAAAATGTGAACAGAACTGTGCAGCCAACTAAATACAATCTATATGAACTCCGAGGAAGTTGAGGAAAACTGGGCATCCTTCAGAGACTATGTACTTAACTGCTTCAGAAGCTCTTGGTCACATCACACATAAATATCAAAATAACGATTGGTTTGACGACAACGACGCTGCCACATAGAGACTTCTGAATGAGATACATCAGTTACTGGAGGCGTGTTCTGAATACAGCACTTCATCATCTAAGGATTCAGCCTTCAACAACATCAAGAGGACTGTCCAATGCAAACTCAGAGAGTTGCAAGACTCTTGGCTGAGCAATAAACTGATGAGATTCAGTCCTACGCAGACAGGAATGACATGAAGAACTTCTGTGAAGCGTTGAAGACAATCTGCTGGCCAACGTCATGGGAATATCTCCAATATTGAGTGTGGACTGCGTCACACTGCTCACTAACAAAATAAAGACACTTCAGAAATGGGCAGAACACGTTCAGCAACATCCTTAATTAACAGTCATCTGTCGCTGAAGAGGCAATTGATAGACTGCCCCAACAGGAAAACAACATATCGCTTGCCGATCCCACAACGCTCACTGAAACTGAGAAAGCAATGTACCAGCTGACAAATACCAAAGCACCAGGAGCAGAACCTATGCCAGCAGGAGTCTACAAGTCGGAGGCTCGTACAAAGCGCTGAAACTGCCTGAACTTTTCCAGTCAATGTGGCCTCAAGGAACTCTACCCAGGAGAACAAGGATGCATTTATCGTCCACTTGTACAAGCTGAAAAGCAACAGACAATATGTGACAGCCACCAGGGCATCTACTTGCTCTGACACAATACCGGCTTGAGTTCTTCTGAATCGCCTTCAGCAGCACATAAACAAAGGATTCCTGCCTGCTAGTTAGCGTGGATTCAGGAAAGGACGATTAACCACATATATGGTGTTATCTGCTGGTCAGCTGCAAGAGAAACGTCTCGAACACAACTACAACCGTTGCACGACATTGATAGACCTGATAACAGCCTTTGACACAGTCAGTTGTGGGACGATCATGACAAATTTTGGTTACCCAGAGAAAGCCGTCGTGATCATTTCTCAATTCCGTGATAGCATGCTCGTTCGTGTCTTGGGCGACGCTGGAGTCGTATGATCCATTCCCAATCACAAATGGAGTCAAGCAAGGTCGTGTGTTGGCCACAACCATCTTCACTATGATGTTCTCTGCAATGCTAACTGATGCATTCAGCAACTATGGCAATGGGATCGATATCAGATACCACACTGACAGCAACCCCTTCAAAATGAGGAGACTACATACAAATACAGGAAGTAATTGTTCGTGACCTCCTATTAGCTGACGACTGTTCCCTGAATGCTAAATCTGTCTGACATGCAGCATAATATGGACCATTTCTCTTCAGCTCGTGACAATTTCTGTATCACAATCAATATCAATAAGACAGAAGTGATGCACCAACCTGCACCAGGAAAACTTTACACAGAAGTACGTTTCACCGTAACTAGTGATATGGAATTATGGTATCATCTTTTGAATATATAATATAGTTCTTATTTAAATTGTTTGAGACTATGAAGTTATAGTTTTAAATCTTTTAATTCAATGGCTAGTATTATAGAAAAGTACATGTATGCTTCGTCGTAAGAGTTCCATTCATGACAATGCCGATCGCTAAGGTGATAAGGTGACATCAAGAACTTAACAGGTCAAGAATGACACGCGAGTATGAATATAGGTTACGTAAACAAAGCGTGTGATTCAAAGTGCTATTGCCCTATGGAGAACCAACAAGCGCGCTCTAGCATTTGATTAGTTTAATGAGCTTTGAAGGTCACAATGGACTTATTTTATGTATGTTGACGACCAAGTTATTGTGAAAGGGAATAATACGATTCAAATTAATCTAGAAATTATTGTGAATCAGAGATGAATTATTTGAAACTCAAATGGAGACTATATAATGACCACAAGCACCATTTATTTAAATCTTTAGTTATGCTAGTTTTCGTAAGAGCCATTGAAAGGAAAATAGTGATTTACATTTACCTGTTCATTGGATATCATTGATTTAAACATAATTAATTTGAGATTATTTGATTATATCCAAGGACTTGAATATTTAATTCAATGGGATTGTGTGAAATTATCAAGAACTTTAGTGATATTCTTCGCTAGCGAAATTACATTTAAGTAAAAACATTTGGATTAATTGCTATGTTAAATTCAATGTTGTTATCACGGTAACACATAAACACTTTGGAAGCTTCGTTCGGAATACTTTAGAACAGTTTCCGGAATAGTGAGAAATTGATAGTGCAATTAGGATTATTAAGTATAAATTCTATGAAATCATACACTGTAAGTTATTTTTAATTGTTTCACTTTGATGTTATATTTTATTTAAATAAATTTATATTTTGGGAAACTTGAATGCTTTTTAGGGTTTTATCTAACCTTGTTATTTAAGTTTAAGCCCCTAGACGTAACAATGGTCTAACCCTCCAGGCGGTGGACAAGTTCATTTATCTGGGCAGCATACTGTCACAATGAAACCAACTCCACAATTGCTAAAGCAAGTGTGGCTTTCGGCAGACTATGTTTAAATGTGTGAGAGCGCAAAGGCGTCAGTATACAGACAAAACTGAAAGTCTGCAAAGTCATTATGTTGACGACACTGCTGTACTCAAGAAGAACATGGACGGTGTATAAATGCCATGCCAAGAAGCGGAACCATTTTCACATGGGCTACCTGAGGAAATAGATGAGGGTAAGATGGTAGGACAGGGTCCCAGACATTGAGGTTCTCACACTGGCAGGTAGTTAAAGCATTAACACTCTACTAATGAAATCACAGATGAGATGGGCAGGCCACGTCACAATGATCTCAGAAGATCGACTACCATAGAATATCCGAGTTGGAGGAGGGAAAGCGACGTCAGGAAGGTCAGAAGAAACGCTTCAAACGTTCTGTCAAATCATCCTTGAAACACTTCAACACTGACCCTGAGTCTTACGAAAATCTTGCACAGGATCATTCCATCTGGCGTATTCTCACCCATACTGTAGCTACAGGCTACAGGCATTGAACGGAAGAGAACTACAGATGCATTGCAGAAGCGCGACCAGCGTATATCTCAGAACTGCAGTATGTCCTCTGTTGATTAAGCAAACCACAAGTGGCATATCCTGTCAAGTGTGCTACAGACAGTTCAGATCGCAAATTGGCATGATCAGTCACTCACGTACTCGCACTTAGTGATGTCATGGTTGTCTTCAAACTCGAAGGACGAACAACAACTGGATATTTGAGTTCAGTCAATTCAATAGGCATTAACACCTTGGTTTATTTCCTCAGGCCATTGCAACCAACATCACCGTTTCAATTCTGCTGCAATAGTGCTGGTGTGATTATTTTATGTCGCCCTTGAGATTTGAATTGTTTAACCATCCAGTTTTGCATAATAGTGTGTTTTAGTTTCGATGTAACTTAGTTTTCCACATAATTGCATACCCATTAATTCATACTATAAGGTTTATATTTTGCCCTTCTTATACAGTTAGAGACCTTGAATCTGCAATTGTGTAAAATCTTCCAAAGCCTCAAAATTCATCTCCACGTCCATTCTTCCATTGTTCAGACATTTAAAGATTGCGCATTACAGACACTCAGTCACTTTAAATCTTGCTGAAGGCAATATACACCGAAAGTGTATGCAAAAATCAGATGTCGCCAGAAATGAACCTTGACAAAGAATAGTTGGCAGAAACTGAAGAACGTAAGCGGGAATTGAACATAACCAATGCATATGGAACATACAAAGAGAAAATGGATAGAAACTTAACTGAAACAGACTTGGAAAATTTGATTGGAAACGAATCAAGAAGACATCAATATATAAAAATTATACTGCTGCTAACGTATCCATATCACTGTCAGATGTTATAATTTACTCTGTGAAGTGCAAGATTAGTAGATTTATTCCTATCGACAGTTCCTATAGCATGAACTAAAGGATGATTACTCGACTTGCAACGGATTTAGATACATTACTGGATATTTTTTTATTCATGCTGAGATTACCTCTGTCTGCATTGAGTGTAATTTTGATAACATCCAAACATTAATGAGCCTCTTCAAAATATAACAGCAAAATAACGAGGATATAAAATTAATGACTAAATAAAACTCGGAAAAGAAATCATAATGGCTACTTTATTGTTGGTACATTTATATCTTTAACCGCAAATACTGTGGCCCTAGTTCAAGATTTTATGAATAATGAATATTTCCAGTCTGATTGCTTTTAATATTGTTCTTTTATTTCATATTCAGAATGCTTTTTATTATTGCTGGACGTGTTTTCGCTGGCTAAAATATAACTTGTACTTGACAAATAAATGTCTAAATCATCTTCACTCTCACGTAAGGTTTAGTGGGATTTAGTCACATTCAGTAGAAGTAATTTATTTTATCACATATTCGGTACACTTTGCCTATGGAATGTGCAGTTTCATATTTTTGATATTATAACGTGTGAACATATCACTTTGTGTGATTCTGATAGGTCCAAATAAGCCCATGACAATATTGTGCAGTATTTTCTTTACTGATTGGCTGCGATCGTGGGAAAACTTTCTTAACCCCGCCTTCTGGAATTTTTTGTTTTCATTGAACATTTTTGGCCACCATTTTTTTTAATTTTTATGTTGAGTTGTGATTTGGAATTTCAACGTAAACACTGGCACAACTCAAACCGGTACTGTGCACCGTATCAAACGATGTGACACCACACGCATTGGACATTTTGTGTTGACAAATGTTTTGTCTTTTGTAAAATGTTCTGTTTATTTGGATGGACGCTTATTCTTTGATTTATAGTGAGTAAAAATGTATAATATACTTTACTATTTCAACTTTGTTTGGGACTATTTTTTACGCACAACAAATGAAAGGTACAGCGTCTGTCAGAATGAATGAAATTATTCGTTCTTCTTTCTACTGAAATAAAACTTTGTGATAAAAAGAATCGCAAATGGGTAATGATTCAATATTTAAGCTGGACATTATTCAACTCGTTTCATAAATTCAATATTAAATCCTTACCCATTTGAGATCCTCTATAAATCACTTACAACTTTTAAAGGAGCTTCTGATTATGTTTTGCATTATTTTTTCGAAATATAATTCTTATCATGTTATTTAATCCGAAGTTTACATGTTCTCTGCTGCAAGTTTTCATTGTTATATATATAATAATAATAATAATAATAATAATAATGAGGACTTTGTATAGCGCCTAATCTTTAGAAGATCTAAGCGCTTTACAACATTTGACAACACTTAAAAAAAAAACAAAAAACATATATAATGATATGATTACAAAAATAAAAACAAACACCACAAAATTAGAAACAGAAAGCATGCTGTAAATATTTAAGGTAATGATACATTATAAGGATACATTATTATGTCTTTAAGTCTGTTCTTGCAGTTGAAATAGGTGAGTTTTAAGAGCGCTCTTGAATGAGATCACTGTGTCTTTGTGTCTAAGTGCAGTGGGCAATTCGTTCCACATTGCTGAGCCCTGGTATGCAAAAGAGCGTTGTCCATATGATTTCATTTTCATAGTGGGAATAATGAGAATACGAGTGTCAGAAGAGGAGCGTAAGTATCTTGCAGGTGTATACACATGGG
Source organism: Megalonaias nervosa (assembly GCA_016617855.1). Lineage (NCBI taxonomy): Eukaryota > Metazoa > Mollusca > Bivalvia > Unionida > Unionidae > Megalonaias > Megalonaias nervosa. The sequence goes on along the minus strand of JAECUM010052153.1, from coordinate 8,184 downwards.
TGAGGTCAGATAGGTATGTTGAACTGGAGCCCGTCAGTGAAACGTAGCACAGAGAACAAATTTTGTGTTTAATTCTGGATCGTATGGATAGGCAGTGTAGGGTAGAGAGCGGGGGAGAGGCGTGCTCTGATCGTGGTACTCTAAGGATATATGTAATTCTACGGTGATTATATTTACCTAGTTTGTTTTGTTTCGAAATTAAGTTACATATTTAATATTCTGACACTCAGAACATTTCTGTGAAGCCATTTATTTACCCAATTAAATCTGAAATTAATTTTCAATACATGGAAAGATTGTTCTTTGCACGCTTGCATTCTGCTTGATGATTTATTGCTAACCATTCTATCACAACAAAATCGTGTTTAGTTGATAGTCCAGACTTCTTTGTAAAATAAACGGAAGGTCAAACGACAAAACTAAAGTGAAAACAAGATTGACAAATCATGTAAAAGGCAATACATACCAGAAAAGAAGGGTCAACTGTAAAGATTACTTCACAAAAGCCAAATAATCCACGTAGAGCTGAACTTGTGAAGCATTCCCAAGATTTCAAATACAAAAAGTAGAAAATTTAAAAAAGAAAAGAAATGAAACGTACCGGGATGAAAGAAATGTGACAAGTTCACTTTGTCCAACCTTTCGTTAAATAAAGTAGAGTAATGAGTGCAGCAAATTCAAAATTGGAGGAGCAACAGCTTCTTTTGAAAAGGTGCTGTAAATAAAGAATTATGCACGATAAAATCCATGAAATAATTAAGAAGAAAAAAAATCGTAGTATTCAGTGAAAATAGAGCGAAGACACTAGACTATTTGAGCAGAAAACTGAGAGAACAATAGTAGATGGATCAGCACTGGCCCTACCCGAGTTATGCGCTTGTAATCGGTGTTAGTGTGTATTTCGCTAAATGTTTGTGCAGGTAATAAATAGTTAAGGTAAAAACTTAAGGCAAATGCAGTAAATTTATAACAAGATACTAGAAGGAGTTATATATCTCAAGCCAACATATTATTGCATGTATCCCAAGCATGTTAAACCCGATAAAACTTAGCACTTAATCGTTCCGAAGCTAAGTGTAAATTTGTTAATTATACATGGAAGTTTATTTGTGTTGCTTGATATAAAGGTGTTAAATTGCAGGTCGAATCAATTTAGATAGGTTTGTGAAAGACATTACTTCGAAAGCGATAATCGTTTTCAAATTGGAACACTACAATATTTTTATGACATACATGAAATGGTCATATTCGTGATTATCTTACTGAGTTAGTACAAAAAGGATTGAACAAGGTATTATAAGTGAAACACTCGGGAAACAACGACCAGGGGCAATGGATGCAACGGAAAACATTAAGGGAGAAACTGTAGAGAAGCTAAAGCAGAGGAAAAGAAACACAAATGTATTTTTACGTGGAATCGAAAACAATTTAAAATTGAAAATGTAATAAAATTCTTTATTTAAATTCAATTAAAATTACCTGGAAAGGACGATCATAAAATTTACCAAGTTCAATCATTTATGACGACACAAGACGTGTAGTCGTAAACATAAATACATTATGTTAGCAGACTACCATATACTGTTCCCGTGCTCCGCAATTATACAGTAAGTGACTTCTTTTTTTAGTTTTTATGAACGTGTGTGTGTGTGTGTGTGTGTGTGTGTGTGTGTGTGTGTGCAAAAACACGTGTGACAGAAAATGGATTTGAATCGCAGTTCTTCTTATGTTGGACGTGGTTGTTCGCCAAGGGAACCCTTTTTTGCCATATCTGATTTTATTCGTAGCAGAAACTTTAGGAATTATGGTTCGGAATAATGATAATATTAAAGATACATACATAAATGGCGTGAAAATACTGAATTTGTTTTCTTCACAATTTAAAGGACATTATATTCCAGAAAATAGCAGAAAACTCTCAACAATATCAATGATATAAGATTTTCCTATTTAAAAATAGTTAAACTAATTTTAGGATGGTCGTTTTTAACACAAAACATCCCTTTTTATTTGTGATTGGGACTTACTCTCTGCATTACTCATTTGTATCCCCTCCTCTGCGCTGTAGGATTGTTTATACACCTGCGGTCTCAGGTGTACAATATAATCTATGTATTTGTTTACAAGATGTTTTTTAAATACAGTTAAAATAAACTGTTCGACACTTCTGACGATTCAACGATAATAATTGCTTCCGGTTAACTGGGAAAATAAGATGCCTATAATGCAGGTTTTCTATATAATATCTGTTAATACTTCGGTTGCATATAATAGTTTGACAAAACAAATATGGCGGCGTATATGAAGGGCAAGATGTATAAAATCTTTAACAACCTTTTACGTAGATAAAGCTTCAACGAAATTAGGTGAGGAGTCGTAGACAAAAATACTTCCGTGCATCTGCAGCAATCGGATAATGACAGCTTAAATAAGGAGCATGTAAGAAAGTCGCATATAGGTTGGCACACTGGTCTCTGACACTATAGTTTCCAAATCAAATCCCATTGCAGGCAAAAAGCTGCGCATCATTGGTGCGTCTGATGTTAAACAGTGTGCCTTCGTGGCTGTTCCTCTATGCAGGTGGAGTCACGCCCTGTGCAGGGAAATGATAATTTCTGTGGTATTCGACAAAGAATAATAAGAGATTATACCGGTGGGGATTATTTGGGGTTTTCTTTGCAGTTGTTTTAATACTGTTTTTTCATTGAAAACTATAATTATAACTTGGAAATTGTAGAAACCTTTAACTTTTAGTACCTTTATAATAATAATAATAATAATAATAATAATAATAATAATAATAATAATAATAGAATGATTGAGGTGCATGAAGATTTTTTATGGATTCTGGCACAAAAAGGTAACAGTCTGTCGGGGTTCGTACCAGTAAGTGGTGAGGCCAAGAACATAACATAGAACAGGTGTTGCAAGTGGTACATCCCATTTTACATCGACTGGTCCTACACGCGGATGCGATACAGCACCCTTGTGTTTTGAGTTGTTTTTTCCTCGCGAGGTGTCAGAACGTGGTATAATCCTACCGAGCCGTTGCTTTTCTAAGTTATTATTTTGTAAAATGACTGTATAACTGAACTGCCTCATGTATGTTTATTACTACAAAGAAATAGTATATTCGAACAATTATCGCGGAAGAACGTCCGTATTACACAATAATGCACATTTTAGTACTTATAACTAATAAAATATTGTAACAATAAGACTGTCATCCCACTCCCTCCAGTCGAATGGGGGCTGGATCCGTCACTTTCATGACATGTTGTTCGCGGCCTTCCAATATAATGGCTGGTTTGAGATACAACAATACGTCAATTCAGCGCAATGATTTGAGTGTATAAAGATTTTTAATGGATTTCGGCACAAAAATGGAGGTCAAATCTTTTCTATCCAGTTCAGATTTAAGTAGCCCTTCCAGACGATTTATTATCAAAGATGTTTACTTGCCATCAGATTGAATGGCACTAGTTCAAACCTTAACACCAGGCATGTAAGGCCCAAAATTGATGACCTAGATTTACTCTATCAACAAAATGATTATGTATACATTCTTGAGTTGTGTGAACCTCTCATAACTGTAGGTAACTGTCTCTTTCAAATTATGTGCACAGTCTAGGGTCTTAGAACCTCTCCTAAATGTTGGTAACCGTCTGCTTGAAATCATGTGCACATTCTGGGGTCTTTTGAACCTCTCCTAAATGTGGGTAACTGTAGGTGAGTCAGTGTATTCTGTCCAGAACTGAGGTAGCATTTCTTACATAAATTTCTGAATTGTTATCGGCTCCTACATGACCTAGAAAATGGTGATATTTAAAGTATTTGAATAAAGGTAACCCTCGAGGAGTCTTCAATGTTCTGTCTATAGACATCCATATTCTAAATCAGGTTGGCTGGAACATGTTACAAAGAACATAAGCAAGTGCTAGACACATTTGGTAAAGAAATAATCATGTGTAGGAACTTTAACATATATTACCTTAAAAGCCAAACTTAAAATGGACGTATTATTCCCAAACATACACCTGCTTAAAATGGACGTATTATTCCCAAACATACACCTGCTTAAAATGGACGTATTATTCCCAAACATACACCTGCTTAAAATGGACGTATTATTCCCAAACATATACCTGCTTAAAATGGACATATTATTCCCAAACATACACCTGCTCAGATATTAGCGAGAACCCGACAGGCACTCACAAATAGACCAAATAGACTTGTTGATTTTTATAAACACTATTAGTACTGAAAATATCTGTCGATATACAGTGCCATTTTATGCAATCAGTGACCAGGATCATGTGTGTCACAAAACATGCCCCTCAAGTAGGAAATGTTGAAGAAATCTAAATAAAATTATGGCAATTAAATATTATGAAATCTGCAGGTCTAGATGAAATAGGGCCAAGGATATTGAACATTTCTGCTCCAGTAACCGAGTATGTCACCTACCTAATAAACTTGACTGTCCAGTCAGGTATTTTTCCTGACACATTGAAACGTTCCAGGGTAAAAAAAAACAGTCCATTTTTATGTATTGTTAATTTATATTATGTTTTTGACCTTTGTCCTTGACTGAGGGTAGAATTTTGGCCTTCCTGACTATTGTCATAGATAAGGATTGTGTCTACCAGACTTTTGTCATTTATTTGAAGGATGTTTACTTGAATGCCTGAATTTATTTACGAATTAGTGATTTTTTTCCAGTCGAAAATCATTAGTTTTCCAGAACATTCTGTTGTGTCTAAGGTCCGGTGACATTTTGAATATAAATAGGTTTTAGAAAACAAGTATTCATTCCTGTTTGAAGTTCAGTCAGTGGAATCATTGACAGTTATGTTCAGATATCATTTGAGAGGAATGATTTATTTCAATTATTCATTGGAATTACAAATTACTCGTTGACTTTTTAAACTGAAACACTACATCGGCAAATTCAAGACTATTGGTACATCAAGACATTTAAAGCTCTTGGTACGTCAGAGCATTCCCAATTATTGGAATTAATTTGGAACATTCTATACTTTTGGACTTGTGACAGAACAGTTAGGATTATTTGTGATTTAATTCACAATGCTGTAGGTTCCTCTTAAATTTTCACTTTGTAACTTAGAAAAATAAATTATTTGCTAATTTTACTAAACTTGTTGGTTTCGCTTCTTTCTGTTATTTAGTTTAAGACGCATAGTCGTAACACCATAAGAATCGCAAATGTATCGACCTTAAAACTTGCACATTTATATCAGTACGTCCTACCATATCTAAAATGTTTGAGGAGCAAGTAGCCAAACAAGTTTACAAATATTTTAAATGACGGCTGTAATATTACTAGATTTTTTAAAAAATTCTTTTCTTCTGGTGAATCATAAATGTCCTGGTGTGAAAGCGGAAATAATTCAAGTTTGATGATTCAGCTATAACCCGGATCAAGTCAAATTTAGAAAATAGATCCCAGACAGTTTGTCAATACATATTCTGAATCGATAACGTTCAGATTTGTACCTTGCTTATATTTAATAAATGATCTTCCTTGCTGTTTACAATTTGCTAAAACTGACATCTTTGCTGACGATCCAACTTTATTAGCTTCTAATAATGCTAGAGGTTAGCTAAAAGAGAGCTTAAACTCCGATTTTGAAAATATACAAAGATGGTCAAAATAGAACAAGATCTAAACTAGTGAAAATAAACGGAAATGCATGGTTATTGGTATATCCAAAACCTGTCGAGAATGATCAAGAAGGATTTAAATTTTCAACTTGGGGAACAGTATGTCGAAATTATAGAAGATGAAAAATTACTTGGATTGTTAATCGTTCTCTAAGACTGGAAAATGATGTGGGTTATATATGTAGATCCCTCATTTCAAAAATAGTTCTTCCGCGGAAGATTAAAAATATCATAATAAAGATACAAGAACTATTTTCTGTAACGCCTATAAACTACCAATAATTGATTACTGTTTAACTACATCTGCAACTCTATTAATAGAAATGAAATGGCAGATTTACAATCGAATTGATTTCCACAAGGATTTTCTTGTTTATAAAGGTACAGGTGGGACTATGCTTAAATATATTACTGTATTGTTTAGAGAAGGCAATAATGGGCAGTAGCGTACTAACGGGGTGGAGAGGCAGACGGGACGCCAAAACCACGGGCACCAGAAGTCTTGGGGCGCCAGATCCCTTTGGGCCTTCATCGTCACCCCGGGCGATATTTACCCTTAGGACGTCACTGATAATGAGTACTCTTTACAGCCTTTCCCACATGGAAATTTAAAAATCCCCAAATCAATTACTCAAGAATTAACCTTTGCAATTCTATGATTTGGGATTCATTTCCATATCCTGTGAAAAAAAGCTAGCTCTGCTGATAACTCCAAGACAATGTGTCTAGATGTACAATTGTTAATTGTGTTATATTGCGTTAATTTATTTTTAATAAAAACTCTAAAAAATTCTATTCATGTACCAAGGTTTAGCCTGGAAGTAGTTCTTACCAGAAGATTAAATGCGAAAAAGCTTGATCTGTATATTGCTGCAGATGATTACAATAGTGAATCAAGTTTAATGCATCAGCAACTCCTTTACTCGGTAAATAACTGAGGTCGTCCGAATGACAGATTCGTGGTCGTCATCTGCATACATTCGAAGTATAATCCGTAGGATTGACCAAGAAGTTGTGATTGAAAAACCTATTTATAAAACTGATTACATCACTACATCTTTCAAAACTGCTCCCCCTATCCCCTAATAATTATAGCGTTCATGAATTACAGGACTTGTTTTTATTTAGAATTTCTTGTAGACACCAAGCATTTGATACTGCAGCGAAACGTATCATGAATGTATCACGTTTGTCTAAATTTTATGTCAGGTGACATAATAATCAATGTTTGAAATTGGACGACATTGTATAGTGTATTGAAAACAAAAACCCCAAACATTCTGTCATATTTTCACTAGTTTTGATAAAGAAATACATTTTGCGTTATTGAAATGTTTAAATAGCATGTCACCCTTAGGTGGTACTCAGTTATGATGACAGAGTGAATCTCATCATATATTGTTTACATGAAAATAAGCTCAGGATAATATCGAGATACATTTCGTATCATGGATCCTCGTGGCATGGTACGTATTGCTGTGAGATATAAGTTCCGATATCAGTGACGATATCAGTGGCAATATGCACCCGTAACAGATATAAAAAAAACTTCAAGACCCGTGTCAATGAATGATATCGATACATACTGTAAAAACAAAGCTACTCATCTTCATTTATACTTTGGACACTTTATTTGGAAAGGAGAGCAATACAGCGGCAATATTTCGACATTCCTTTCCAGAGTAATGTCCCTTTTCTTTTGGGACTGACTTCTTTTTTGCTCTCATGGCATAAACAAAACTGATTAGCGCCACACACACGCACAGTTTCCTTTTCTATGCTGGAAATAAAACTAACGCATTCCAATAAACACTTGTATGAATGGATGGATGTACGTATAGATAAAAGGATAGTATATATAACAACATGTGACATATCGATCCATTTTATTTTCCATCACTTTTAATCTATGTTTTTCTTGCATCCCATACTTGTTTTATGCATATATTTACGTCACGTTTTGTGTTTCGAAACGTTCTAAGAGTAAATTATCTTGCCGAATTAATGATGATTGCATTTGGGAAAAAATTTCGCTTGTTGGTGCATGTTCTTGTTATTCGATGACATGTGATAAAGTAAAATTTGAACTTTAAATAATATGTTTGTTTCAAGATTACAAACTTTTAGAACAAAATACTTCAGGATAAAGTTTACTGATCGCTCTGTGAACAAGAATGAACAATGTAAAGCTCTTTCTACACGATAATATATGGTTGGAATTTATTACACACACACACACACACACACACACACACACACACACACACACACACGAATACAAATAAATTCATAGCTGTATATCTTATAATCAAGAAGTGGTTAATGTGGCAAAATTCCCAAATCACTCTTTGTAAATATTATTGACGACTATACAATCACGGTAGGTAAATACTTTATATTAATGACAATTTCTTAAAGGAGTTGTATCCCTTAGAAAACAGTTTATTGAATTGTTGTAACGTGTATCATTGTATCCAGAGTGACACGACTAAGCTG
>JAECUM010052152.1:0-30704 GCA_016617855.1 Megalonaias nervosa | reverse complement strand
CACTAATTCCTGTTAAAAAAGAAGAAAATAAATATATCAGCAAAGATTTATTTGATTTGTCACTCGGATAAAGAATCAACTGGCTACAAATATACATGTAATATCAGATAAGAAAGATAAGATCTTTTAATGGCTTGTTAAGGAAAAAATAGTGTTTTAAAAAACCTTATATATTTATGTATGCAGTATTGAAGAACTATTACAATGTGCCAGCAGAGGTCATTAGACTCTCAGTACAAAAGGAAATGATGGTATACACATATATACATCCTGCGCTTTTATTGAAACGAGTTGACCTGCTCTCCTTGGGCATGACTGTTATTTTGGATTTATTAAAGACCTATAGTAAAAATAACTTTTACATTGCATTCTAATGACTGAATTGTCACTTAACAATGATGTTATCTGTCATGAGAAAATTACTTTAAAAAAATTGAACAAACGTAAAATTGTTCTTATGATGAATCTGGTATTGCCTGAAGCTTTAATCAAGCTGCTTTTGAATGGCTGGTCGCAATGTATTATTAGAGTAAAACAAATAGAATCTGGAGGGTACAAAAACTGTATTAAGTAAAAGCAAACTTTTGGTAAATTTTGTTTCTCCGAGAATACTTACCCAATGACATTACGTTAGAAATATTAGCCTGCTAGCTCGCGAATACAAGCACTAATAAAAGATGAAATAGATCTTTTTTATCTCATATTGACAAAGGGCAACAATTCTTGAACATTTCCTCCCCTTGTCACCGCCAGGTGTAGCTAGTCTTTAGCAGTGTGATCTACTAGCGAGGATGCTCACATGGTGGGTTGGTTGGGGGGTGGGGGGTAAGTAATGTGATTAGGAAAGTATTCTCGGATATTCATAATTTACTAAAAAAAAATCTGCTTTCTCCTTCAGATATGTTCTCCAATCACATTATGTTAGGAGAATAGATAATAGGAGAGGAGACTGCTGAGAATCCGACCTTTACTTCGGGTATCCATCTAGGGAATGATGAATGGATTCCCCATGCCAACGATAACCCGTTATCTTAATTACATGAGCAACACAGCTTAGGGTCACTTGACGTGTGACCCTTACATACCGTTAAGAAGATAAATATTGAAATCTTACCTACAAAATTTCACTGGCGAAGCTGGGAGGCTATGTTAATTGTTTTAATAGGGTCTCTTGCCCTTCTGTGCTGCTGACACCGGACCTACTAGATTCAAGCTTTGCCACTGTGAAGCTAAATCTCTGATAAAAACTCAGAAGGTTGACTCTGCATGCCAGGCAACAGCTTCTGTTATATCTCGCATCAAGAGGCTTGCAGAGTTAGCTCGAATCTCATTTGAGGCGACTCTCATCTTATGAAACCTCGGTGTACGCCGAACGTATAATCCATTTCAGCCACAAGGCAAGGGCTTGAGAGGTGATATCCTGTTTCCCCGTTTAAACGGATGAAAGAGTTGTTTGTGTGTGCTACGACTTGTCTCTGTACGTTTCAAGTAGTGCTTGAGCGCGCGAACAGGATCATGCATGGCTGCTGCTCTCGACCTGTCTATGGATGAGAGCGAGCAAACGACTAATCTTTGGTTACCAATAGACAGTAACCTACTTTATGGCTACAAAATTGGCTGTGTCAATACCACCGAACCATCCGATCTGAACTTGTTACAAATGGTGTCAGAAGTGGGATCATATCGGATTTAACAGGACTATTATTGTTTCATTATTCATTTTATGCTTTTTTGTGTGTTTAAGACGCTCATGACAAGACAGTGAGGTTAAGTAGCCATTGAACATTACTTTCTTTTTTGTACACATTTCACGTTTTTGTTGCCTTCCGAGAAGGAAAATACGGTTTGTTTTTTAAGATTATAGTAATTACACATTTTGGCATAATACTGCACTTTAGGTTGGTCGTATCAGATTTTTGAAATGTTATCAATGAAAGAACTTGTGGAACTGGGGAAACAGTTTGGCTACGAAAGGGAATTTCTTAGAAATTTTGCTCGTGAAGAACAGGCAAGGGAAAGGGATGAGGGATTAAAGGAGAGGGAAATCGAAAGGGAAAAATTAGAGATAGAGCGACAGGTAGAGCGGGAAAGAAGAGAAGCCGAAGAAAGAAAAATGGGTTTTTAGAAGGAGAAGATAGAATTAGAAAAGTAGGCCGAAAAGGAAAGGAAAGGATGGGAAAGGGAAGCAGAAAGGGAGAAGATAGAACTGCTTAACGAAGTAGAGGATGCGAAGTTAGAAAGGGAAAAACAAGTGAGGTTAGAAGCTTTGGAAATAGAAGATAGAAATAGGGAGAGGGAGTATCAAAGAAATTCTGAGCTATTGCAAACCAAAAGGGAGCGGGAACATGATTTTAAACTGAGAGGTCCAAAATTGCCCCCATTTGAAGAAGACAAAGTTAACATGGATAGTTATCTAAAATGGTTTAAAATGTACGCCACTGTACAAAAATGGAAAAAAGACATTGGTCGCTCCATCTTAGCGCGTTGTTTAAGGGTAAAGCATTAGACGTGTATTCTCGTTTATCCGCGGCCGCTTCGCTAATTACCTCGCGTTGAAAGAAGCACTTCTGAAGAAATACGAGCTAACCGAGTAAGGGTTTCGCAAGAAGTTTAAGTATAGCAAACCCGAGACAGGCGAGACATTCACCCAGTTCGTCAGTAGGACGTGCAATTACTTGCAGCGATGGATGGAATGTGGTAAAGTCGTGAAGACATTTGAGGGTCTTATCGATTTCTTGCTTCGGGACCAGCTATTAACAACTTGTGGCAAGGAGTTAAATTTATTCTCGATGGAAAGGTCCTTCACGAATATATATGACATGGCCACACGGGCGGATTTATTTGCTAAAACTCGGGGAGGTTCTCAGAATGTCATCTCGCGAGACGGAAAAGGTGGGAATCAGACTAAGGACCAAAAACCCAAGGAACCTGAAAAACCTGGTAGAGATAACCAGGGAAGGCATAAGGACAAGCAATGTTTCACTTGCAAGGAGTGGGGTCATATTTCCCCCAATTGTCCTAAGCGAAAGGGATCAGTCCAGAAAGTCATGGTGGCCATTGAAGGCAGACGGTCGGTAGATGAAAAACTTGATGTTTCCCAGCAGGCTAACAGGGAAGCAGTGTACGAGCCAGTGGTGCGTGCAAGGATCGGTCGCGACACTATCCAATCGATCGGCACGTGTATTTTCCCCGAGGCAAGAGTACCAACGGCGAATAATACTGTCAACGGACAACAAGTGACCGTTTTACGAGACACAGGGTGCACTAGTGTAGTCGTTAAGCGAAGCCTCGTCCGCGATGACCAATTGCTTGGATTTAAATCGCCTTGTATGCTACTGGACCAAACAATCGACCACGTTCCGGTTGCAAGGATAGTGATCGAAACACCTTTTCTGACCGGAACCGTTGTGCATAGCCAATCCGAACTATGAACTTATGATTGGCAATGTACAGGGATCTAGACTCCCAACTATGTCTGACTTCCGATTCCCGATCATCCAAGCAGTGAAAACCAGAGCTCAGGTAGAGGAGGATAACAAACCAATTTAAATTAAAGTACCGGAAGCTATTGCTGATATCTCCCGCGAAGAATTTCTGAACGAGCAAGAACGTGACGCGTCTTTAAAAACGACCGCGGAGAAAATGTTGTCGGGTACTGTGAGGAAGTGTAAGAACGGGGGGGGGGGTCCTCTAGATTTCTACATCAAAAGGGTTTAATGTACAGGGAATATACCACTCCTAATGATAGGAAGTTCTTACAAACTAGTTATTCCCCAGAAATTCAGGTCGCATGTACTTAAGGTCGCGCACGAGTCGAGTATGGCAGGTCATTTAGGTGTGAATAAAATAACGGTTAAGGTACTACGAGAATGTTATTGGTCCTAAGTTAACAGTGACGTAGCACGATTTTGTCGTTCGTGCAAGGTTTATCAGAAGACGGTCTCAAAGGAATTGGAGTACATCATTGACATGGAAGGTAAGTCCAGGATATTTCACGCCAATATGCTGAAACTCTACGTAGAAAGATCTAGTCAAACAATTGATAAAGGGGTCTTGAACGTAGTATGTGTAACGGTGATAGAGGATAGGTCGTGTGACGAATCGGATTTCGTCTCCAGTACCGAAATGCCCCTTGAATACCCCATTGACGTAGGGAAAGAAGGTGTAACCAGATCAATGTATGCCCGGATTTATCCGAGGGTCAGCGTACGCAGATCTTGGAGGTTTTGTCCAAATACCCAGATGTGTTTGCGGACAAACCAGGCCGTACTGGATTGATTCAACACGAGATCAAGTTGAATACCTCAGAGCCGATCAGGATTAAAGGATATCCAATACCCTTTTATGCGCGGGAGACCATCAACAAAGAAGTGGGAAAAATGTTAGCCCAGGAAGTGATCGAACCTTCCAGTTCCTCGTACTCGTCCCCTGTTGTATTAGTCACAAAGAAAGACAGGACAAACCGTTTTTGCATTGACTTTCGGCAACTGAATAAAATCACCGTGTTCGATGCAGAGCCAATGCCAGATATAGAAAGCTTATTTTCAAAGTTGGCAGGTCATAAATACATTTCCAAGTTAGACCTTACTAAGGGATATTGGCAGGTACCAATCGCTGATAATGCCCGCGAGTTAACGGCATTCGCGACTCCCAAAGGTCTTTATCAATTTAAAGTCATGCCTTTCGGTTTAGTCAACGCCGGTGCGTCTTGTGTTCGTGTCATGCGCAAACAATTAAACGGTATGGAAAACGTCGATAGTTTTGTAGATACCTGGGATGAGCATGTTAAGGTATTAAGGGATTTGTTCGATAGACTTCACACTGCTGATCTTACAGCTAGGCCAACCAAATGTAGTATAGGATATTTGAACCTAGAATGTTTGGGCCATCTTGTAAGTGGACTACAACAACAGAACACTTTTGATGGTGATAAAATACACTGTTTATTGATGTATGACTTGAATGAGAAAAGAATATTGATTAATACTTGCGTGTATAAGAACTAAATATTGGACAAAATAACATAATCTGCACGAACCTAAAAATGCAACAAATATAAATACAAATAAATGACTTTACACAGTACAAGGACAAAGGTGAATTATTCACAATAATTTCACACGATGAAAAGAATGGGTGTTTTACTCAATAGTAAAAATGATGTATTCACTCAACTAGTGAAAAATGGGATATTTTTTGACTCAAATAGTAAAATGATGAATTCACTCAACTAGTGAAAAATGAGATATAGGTAGTCACCGACCACCATTCAATTCCTTGGTCAATGAAGCAATCAGCGCCCACCAATCCGGTCAGCAACGCCCGATCACCTGCTACTCGACCAGCAACACTTCACTCAGCTGCACGGCCGCCGTCCAACCAGCTAAGTTGCCAGCTCCATCGTCAGCTTCACAGCCGCCATGGCCAGCACCACAGCCATCATGGTCAACTTCCACGGTCAGCTGTACAGTTGGTACCCCGTCGACCCTGAAAACCATTGTCAGCTCCACAGCTACCGTCAGCTCTGATCACCATGGATCAGCTCCACAGCTGCCACGGTCAGCTCTGATCAGCTCTACAGCTGCTATGTTCACTCTGATCAGCTGAAAATACATCTAACACCTTGTATTATACATTACACTGGCATATACGATAACACGTAATGACGTTATACATTGTAAGTTATACAAATTACATTATCGGTACAGCATTACAAAACGATCAACAGGTTCAGAAGTGAACCTGAATCCGATAAGATTCCTATGGTACTAAACGTATCTTAATAAAACGCAACTTTATATTGCTAATATAAATCTCTTTCTAAGTCACAAACAAGAATAGAAAATATTTGCGTTATACTACGCAAGCCAAAGCTACGTTGAAAACATACAAAACTAAACTTGATAGTACATACAAAGCTATAACTTACAATATACATAAGAAATAATATACATAAGAAATTAACAGACAACTTACATGCCTCTACAGCTGAAGATGTGCAAGTCCCTTTGTAAACTGCTTACTGACAAGACGTTCCGTAATGTGAAGATGTCGTCTTACGGTGAGTCATTTATACGCAGACGATGTAGCCTACATCGTCTGTGCGCTGCAAAAATTAGGTTTTTCTCATCGAAAGCACTTTGCACGTGCAGCATAAGATGAACGGAACTCACTGTTTTGAAATATTGTACAATATACATAAATCACCCTCGTGTATCGTTGTACACAAGAAACGAAACCAGAGTACATGTATTTAATAAATAAAGGGACTTAGACAATTCCGTGACAATACCTCCCCCCTTAAAAAAAAAAGTGGTAACACTTTTAGAAAAATCACGGAATGGGAACATAAACAAAATTAAAACATCCAATTTTGAATACTGAACGAAAATGATCTGCTAATTATACCCTACTTAAAAAATCAGCACCCACATTTTCCGACCCTCGAATTGCTTCGATTCGGAAACTATACGGTTGCAAAGACAACGCCCAATGAATCAATCTTGCGTTGGCGACCTTTGCTTTGTTCAAGTATAAGAGCGGCTGATGCTCCGTTTGTAAGATAAACTCCCTCCCAAAAGGTATGTATGGAATTTTCCTATTCCCCATACTAAGGTCAGGCACTCCTTCTCAATCACGGAGTAGTTTTTCTCCCTAGAGAGCAATTTCCTGCTTGCATAAGCAATTGGCAATTTCATCCCCTCAGCCCCAAGTGCCGTATCGGACTCATCAGTCCTCAGCACAAAAGTTTTGTTCAAGTTTAAGATTGGTGCACTTATCAGTTTCTGTTTAAAAGCATTAAACGTTTTTTCCTGGCACACACACCAGGGAACTTTATTGGGTTGCCCTTTCCTAGTCAAGTCTGTTAATGGGCTGGAAATAGCAGCATAATTGGGAACAAATTTCCTGTAAAATCCAATCAAACCTAGAAAAGATCTTACTTGTTTCTTGGATTCTGGTCTAGGTACATCTCTGACTGCTGCTATTTTGTCTGGGTGAGGTTTCAACTGGCCTTGTCTCTCAATGCTGTCCCGATAAGTGCCAAGCGTGTAGAAGAAGACGGTCCGCGCAGGGATGAAACACCCATGATCGTGATTGCTTGAGAAGATTCGGGTTGGCCGGAATCTTCCTGGGTAGATCTATAGCAAGATCGAGTAGATCGTTGATCCAGGACTTGTCCCATCTGAGAGGGGCTAACAGAATCATCTTTTCTGACTCCGTAACTTCAGGATTATTTTTGGTATCAGGACCGTAGCTGGGTAGGCAAATGCCTACAAACCCTTCCAACTAATTAACACTGCATCCATTCCCCAGGCCTTTGGGTTTGGGACTGGAGAGACAAAGGTGAGAAACTTGTGATTCCACCTTGTCACAACTTGTCGATCATCGGACCAGCCCATAAGTGCACAGATCCAAGTGAGGACCGATTGATGAAGAGACCATTCCGTGTGAAGTACTTGACCTTTCCTGGAATAGTGTGTCGGCCAAGACACTGAGTCTGCCGCAATTGGGCATGATTTGTACGTTGATATGGAAATTGTCGCACCAACGTAGAAACAACCAAATCAGAACACAGGTCGGGTAATTTGGTGACTCCCTATTTGAGGTCACCACCACAGAGTTTTCTGACATAATGAGTTTTTTTCTGAGAATCGATCTTTCCAAAAGTGAAAGGCGTTGATCACAGCTTTCATTTCTAGAATGTTGATGTGCAGAGGCCACTCACCTGGCTACCATGTGCCGTTGAAGGTAGTGAAGTTCGGCAACAAGTGGGCACCACAACCGTACGTTCTGGTGACGGTGCATACCGTTTTTTCCGCTTGGGGATTCTCCGGTGGAATTCCCATGGTCAGCCAACCTGGGTTGCGCCACTAACACAGGAATGATCGTATCTCGGGTGTCATCATGACTGTTTGACCGAGGAGACTTGAAAATGGGCGTCATTGTACCAGGAATGTTATTTGTAAGGAGCACATAAAAAGAAGACTGAGTCGGATCCAGTCCGCTGCCGCACTGAATGATCCAAGGAGTTGACTGGAAATATCAGAACATTCTGAATATTTGAATGCAAATTATGTGATACTATGCCGGATACTTATATATTTAATGTAAAACTATGGAATGCAAAACATGCACTCGCAATCCTAAAACCGTCTCAGCACAAAAATTGAAAAGAGGCTCAAAAGTCCAAAGTGAACACTCATAGTCTTGAGATACCATGTACTTGTTGCATATTAGAATTATAAGGAACACGATGTAAAATAGAAAAGTCAGCGATATTAAACTCATTAGGACAGAATTTCTTGATAACAAAAGTATTGTATTTTAAATTTGAGCGTGAATTTAGGTTTTCATTGTTAGACTGTTTCAAAACATTGGAGACAGTACCCAAGTTAGACGATCTCGTAATTCGCTTTATTATTTGGCTATCAAAGTACTAAACCAAAGAAAGAGAGAGAGAGAGAGAGAGAGAGAGAGAGAGAGAGAGTCGTACATATACACTATGTGTTGAACTATTAGCATTTTGACAGTCCTTTTAAGTACTAACTCCATTTAAAATAAAATATCATTTCCATTTCTACTCTTTGTATCTTTCTTCACCCAAACAAAGCTTTCCTTTCTTTAAATAAGTGGTGGTGTCTCATAGAATATCTGGTAAACTCTCTCTCTCTCTCTCTCTCTCTCTCTCTCTCTCTCTCTCTCTCTCTCTCTGTTCTGTTCCTTTTGTCTGTATTTCTTCCTTCTTGCTAGCTTGATTTCTTTCTGGCTGTAAGCCCCTTGATTTCCTCTTTCTCTAAGGATCCGATTACAATAGTCGTCAAAAAAAAAATTCTCTAATCAATCAGTCACCACAAATTCGCAACTATAACTTCACAACCGGCTTCTCCACTAAGTGAAAGGCAGAACGTTAATACTGTTACATACAAGGGGCCTCTTTAATGAAGGAATGAAACAGACTATAATAAATTTCCTCTAATTAATGCATGACCACCAATATCAGAACTACACATTACATCACAACTTCACAATTGCCTGCCAACCTCACAACTGCATGGTTTCTCCTTATTACATTTCCGTAACGTAGCGCTGGTACTTAACTACCATAAAGTACAAGTCACAATTCAAAAACCAATACCGGAACTATTTTTCCTAAGCTACCTTAAGTCAGTCAAATCAGGATTTTAAGCCTCATTTCGCCTGTAACTCTACACCATATTTGCTATCATAGCAGAAATAAAAGGCGTCTCCTGATAACGAAACAGTCCCTTCTCCATCATTCCATTGCACGATTTACCAATCCCTCTCATAAATACTGCACATAGTCACACAATCAATCCACACGATTAGAGTTTATTAAGGGGCTACTTGGCTACAGGGACACTTATGGGGCTCTGACCTGAGCTCACTAAAATTAAACCATGTCATCATGAAAAATCAATTTTTTTGTGTATTTCATATCGAAGAGCTCGTATCATGCAATGGCTTAGTAATGAAGGGGTTTGCATTAAAGTGGCAACTTTTAGTACACAAAAGATAAACGTGTTATTTTGTGGGACGTTTTAAATTCTAAACTGTTTGCTTGCCAATAAAATTATTTAACTGAAGACTGGCATGCAGATCTTTGATTATTTTGTTTTAGAAAAAAGGACACATTTTCTGTATTTGCACACAATTCTGACAATTCAATTTCTTCAAACTCCTAGGCGTACATTTTTGCTTATATATACATAATATAAAAATTCAACAAAATAATTTCAATTTAATTTGTTAATATGGATGGGAACTATATCAATGAGGTAAGATTACTGCAATATTTAGAATGAATTTATCCTTATTTAGAATCAAAATACATGCTTATTGAATGTCCCCTATTTGATTGCATAACTTCTAACACTGTATATTTGTGTGTCTGTCATGGAATTGTATAAATCCCTTTATTTATTAAATACATGTTCTCTGGTTTCGATTTCTGTGTACAACGATACCCGAGGGTGATTTATGTATATTGTACAAATATTTCGAAACAGTGAGTTCGGTTCATCCTATACCGCACGTGTGAAGTGCTTTCGATGTGAAAAACCGATTCGTCAATCGCACAGACGATGTAGGAATACATTGTCTGTGTATAAATGTCTCAGGGTAGGACGAAATCTTTACATTACGGAACGTCTTGTCAGTAATCAGTTTACTTAAGGACTTGCATAATGGAAACGACTTAGAGATTTGCGAAATTCTGAAACTCCTGGTTGAGAAGTAAGTCTTCTGAATTGAAACTATGTATTATGCCCCCAGATGCATTTGTTTAATGAGGAAGATGGAAAGTCAGCGGAGAAAAGGAATCACGGAATAGCTAACGGAACGAATACAGACTTTGATTTAAGGCAATGGAAGACTTTGAAAGATTAAATCAGCACACTGTTTGATGATGAAACTCCTTCTTGTGATGTAGAGTACCTATTAGATGGATTTTACGGACCAGGGAGAAAGGACAGATTCAATATTTCTGACTTATTCACGAAATAGCTTTAATAGACTCGACAACTTTAATATACATACTTACATTATTTAATTATAACAAATTAGAACTAAACCTCACGATATTTAAACTAATTATAATTACTAAATAATTATTCAAAACTTTCAAAATGATGGATTTAGGATCAAAATTCCATACTAGAACTAAACAATCATTCATGTATTGGACAAGAAACTCGTGGCACCGGAGCTAGTATTCACGTGATCGCGGAAGCGTAGTGTGAATGCTGCTCGTGCCTAATTAAGATCCCAAAACTAAACCCATGCGCAAAGCAGGAAACATTATATTTATTCATTTATTAAAACTATTTTTAAATAATTAAAAAAATTTAAAACCCTACTTAGTTAATTAACCTTAACTACCAAATTTGCATATATGGAAATTAAATATGAAATTAACTTAATTAATTTGATACCAAGAAATTAAAATTTAATTTCTTTGCTCATTAAACTTTAGACTTATAGAATAACTACAATTATAAATTAAATAACAACTAAGAATTTGATACATTAGAAGATACGATGATTTGAATGGTGTACAATTCCTATCTCAAAATTTAATAAAATCGAAATTCAATATACTTGACAAGAAATACACACATAATGAAAAAAAAAAAAAACATGAATACATAAAATACTTAACTTTCGGCACTAGGGTGTTCCTCGTATGATGTTAATCTGAGAGGGACCACACCAATAAATTAAGGACTTGCACATCTTCAGCTGTAGGGCTGATCAGAGTCGACGAGGTACCAGCTGTAGAGCTGACCATAGAAATTGACCATAGCAGCTGTAAAGCTGACCATAGCAGCTGTCGTGCTGAATGAAGTGTGTTGGTTGAGTAGCAGGTGATCGGGCCTTGCTGACCGATTGGTGGGCGATGATTGCTTGATTGACCAAGGAATTGAATGGTGGTCGGTGACAACCTATAATGCTGGCTGCTTGATTGACCAGTGTGACTGGTAGCCAAGTATGCTAAGTGACGAAGTGTTTTATGTAACTCCATACATGTAATCTTTTAGCCGAGGGCTAATTTTGGGGTTTGTTTTACCCAGTGTTTTGGGAGTGTAAAGATATTTTGTATGATATCTGCCCCATCAGTTCATCATTTTACTATTTGAGGTTAAGTACCTCATCTTAAAACATTCTTTTCGTCGTGTGAAATTACCGTGAATCATTAACATTTGTCCTTGTACTGTGTAAGGTCATTCACTTGTATTTACATTTATGTTACATTATTAGGTTCGTGCGGATTGTGTTAATTTTGTCCAATATTTGGATCTTATACACTTACGTATTTCTTTCATCATTTGGGGCCCCGAGTGGCCCAGTGGTTTAAAGCGCTCATCGTTACGAATCACTGCCATCTCACCTCTGTCTGCGTGGGTTCGAGTCTCGGATTCGGCCTATGTGGGTATTTGAGAAAGCTTGCCAGTAGCTTCTCGTGGGTCGGTGGTTCTTTCCGGGGTTTTCACGGGTTCTTCCTACACCATTAATACTGGCCGCCATGTACAGCCTATCTTGTGCTGAAAAATGGCGTTAAACCCTACAACAACAACAACAACTTCATTTAAGTCATTCATCAATAAACATTGTATTTGTATCACCAACAAAAGTTTTCTTATAAATCTGAAATCCAACCCGGTTATCTTGATACAGTATCTCCGTTCTGATTGTAAAGATTCTGATGCAGTGTTTCTTGGAAATCCACCACAAATCAATTACAAATGACATGTATATGTCAAATGCATAGCAAAATAGATCTTTGTCGCCCATAATTTGTTTTTTGTCCCCGTTTTGATGATAAAAATCATGTCCCCGTTTTGTTGGTTTTACGTGTGTGTGTGTGTGATTTGGATTTTTAATGTAGCTTTAAAATTTTTCCGTCATATCGCTACGATGTATGCATTGTGGCAGTTAATAGTGATGTCTAGCATTGGGGAATCATGCTGCAGACGTATAGCATCATGTCCCACCCAGTCACATTATTCTGACACCAGGCCGACCAGTCCTAACACTAACCTCTTAATGATGAGCTCCTAGCCAGGCAGCTGTTAGTGCCATTTTTATTAGTCTTTGGTATGACTCGGCCGGGGTTGGAACCCGCAACCTCCCGCATCTGAGGCGGACGCTCTAACAGCTAGGGCACCGGAGCGGTCATTTAGGTTTAAGTAATAAGTGTGTGTGTGTGTGTGTGTGTGGTGTGTGCATTTGTGTGCGTTTCATTAGCATACTAGTCAACTGTATACAGTTTTGGTCCGTGTGTGTGCGTGCGTGTGTTCGGATGATAAGTGTCGGATTATGAGACAAAAAATATTATAGTGCAGGTCATGTAGGTGGTCAGAACCAACTTTATCAGTAACAAGTGTTCTTTTGAATTTAATTATACACACCGTTAAATGGTCATTATACACTTTATTTGTATCCTAATACATCCATATTCCTATTGAAGGTCATTATTTATATGCCCCGACAAACGCATACGGCGAAACTCGATGTTAAAATAAGTAAACGTTTTGGACGAGGTCAACATAAAGGTGTGATCCAATACAAACCGGATCGAATGTGGTCCGCTGTGATGTCACAATGAAAACTACGAATGTTGATTTTAAAAAATTCGTATTTTCTTATATTGTGTTGTTTTGACCCGGCATCTTTTTTTTTTTCTAAACCCAATTTAGTGCCTGGCCACCAAGTCCATAGCGATAAAACATTTTCGTCTGGAAGTTTCTTAATGATATTTATGGGGAAGAGCATTCAATAATCAGGATTTAAGACTTTGTTTAAACTATATTAGTATTAAATTTTTGAAAAACCATTAATATTTAATTTAATTTCAATAAATGCGCATACATGACATATTGACATCCACTTTACATGATTACGTACCAGAGACTTTCAATAGCAAATATGATGCTCAATACAGAGCATTTGTTTTTTTTTTGGCGATGCTCTGATCATGAGCATGATTTACTTTTAACATCTGTTGTTGATTTTAGAGACTATGTTGTGGTCGTGTGACGTCTATATTCCAGCCGAAGTGCAAGTCGGTTATGGCAGCGTAGTATGCTAGTGGAATGGTAAGTGACCCTTTCAAACAAATGCAATGCATGTCTTCAAACAAACATTTAACCATTAAATAAGTCAATAAAGTTAACACAACAATTTGTTTACCTTGTAAGAAGTGAAACAAATGAGTTTCAACGTAAATAAATTCGTGAAAATTATCTGTTTCAGCTAAAGCTGTTCCTTTTTGCGTAAAGAGGAACGCTAAGGTCGTGAAATCCAGTCACATCTGGTTTGTTTTATCTCGCAGTCAAAATAAGTAACAGCATGTAAATGAAATCCAGACATGTCATCGGGGTACCAATGTGGTACACAAATCCACTCCGTATGTCCTTATTTTCAGTCTTTGTATTAGCTCCCCTGACACAGGCTCTTAACCGAAAATTCTTTTGAGGATAATGTTACGTATATGTAATTTGATTATTTGTTTGTTAGTTTTAAATGGTTTTATTTTATCGCATTACATGTTACTGTAATGATAATTTTGTCTACATGATTTGACTTTTTTTTATAAATTCAGTTCAGTTCTGTTTTCTTATTCTCACAGTAAACAAGTCATGACTGCAACATTGTATTTTTAGCTGACCTAGTTCCCGACCTTGATTCAGAACTTGTAAACAACTTTTCTTATTTCTTGTTTTTTAATTCATTCTCAGTCAAGAAATCACTGATTCCAGTCAAAGTCATATCTGACATACGTGATAATTGACATTTAATGTTTCTGCGCCGCGGTAAAGTGATCACGTGACCCATCACGCGCTAGTCTACGTGCTGCTAGACTTGTAGCTGAGTGACCACGTGACCCATCACGAGTGTCAAAACTACGTATCAGTTGGGCTTATTAACCCCTGCAATTATAGATTTAATTCAGTCGTAATTAAAACCTTCAGAGCTCAAAGGTATTTTTGTGTGTTGCCAGTTTTGAACTGAGTTTTAATTTAAAATTTATTTTCCCTGGAGTCTTTACTTTTGCTCATTCAAATTCTTGGACAAAGACATTCTTTGGAAATTATTCGGAATTCTAAAGTTGGATTATAATTCTTGGTGATCTAACAAGGAACTGTTGACACATCAGCACAAGAGATTATAGAAGACGTCATCGCCTTCCATCTTGGGACTTCTTCGGGATTCGAACTTTGATTCATTTGGAACTTCTTAGTGATGGGACTTGTAATTTTAAATTCTAGGATTAATTTTTGGATTAGATTCACAAACCGTAAGTCCTTTTTCGTATTTTTACCTTGCTTTCTAGGGAAATAAATTATTCTGTTAAATTTTACAAAGCTTGTTGGCTTCACTCTTTTCTTTGTTACTTTGTACGAGCCTAGTCACGTAATAATAACAGTAGATTATAAACAGCGAATAGCATTTTCAATCGCAACTTCTGCCACATAAACAATATGTTTCTGTTTTAGCAGTTTTCATTGAAATATGATGCAGACTGTATATAAATAGGAAGTATTATGCTGCTAGATACGTTGACATGTGCAGTGTGGACAAATATGACTCACTCTTTATTCAGGTCTTATTCGCTAGTACTATATACAATCCGAAGGAATCAATAATGTAATGACGCTCGTGAACAGAAGGTGTAATAAATAGTTGAAATGCGATTTTATAACAAATATGGATACCGACACAGTACACTCAGGGAATTGTGTACAGGTATTATTTAGATTAAATATAATGTGCTCTGGTTTCGTTTCCATGTACAGCATTACCTAATGGTGGTTTATCTATAATACATTATTTCGATGTAGTGAGTTCGGTTCACCCTATGCTGCACGAGCAAAGTGCTTAAAATGGGAAAATCGATATACCTTGAGCGCACAGGCCCTGTATTGCAACATAGGATGTGTAAAGTGTGTACATACAGACTCACCGTAGAGGTAAACATTACACTACGGAAACGCCTTGTCCGTGAGTGGTCCGCTTTACGACGCGATATCTCCCGCTGTAGAGCTGTGAAAGGGGTGAAGGGCTCAAAGAGTGATAGAGCTATGCTGTATCCTCGTGTTTGCACCGTACTGAGGGTGTCGTTTTAGCCGCGGTGCTAATTAGGGTTAGGATAATCCGAGTGTGCTGCTATCGGTGTTGACGTTGGCCCGGAAGAAGTAAATGGTTATCACGTGGTGAGGGAACAAGGCTGCAGGACCAAGGGGTCTGCAGGGAACAAGATGTTCTACGGGTCTTTAGGCAGACCGGTAGGGGCGGACCTTTCGTGGTGGTTCCTTGACTGTCCGACAGAGCGTTGAGGCTGAAAATACCTTGTGGTGATGAATTTGACCCCGCAAGATATATGCCGTTTACATATCATTTATCACTATTTGTGTGAAAAACTATATAACTTCTCACTATTTGAATGAAAACATAATTTCTCACCGTCTGAGGCAAAACACGTCATTTCTCACTATTGGAGTGAAAACATATCATGTATCACTATTGGGGAAAAAACATAATTTATAGCTATTTGTGTGAAACTTTCGTGATTTCTCTGTAAATCATTTTTATCATTATTTGAATGGGATCATATTGTTGGAGTCGTTAATCTTTGTTTCTTTGATTAATTTTTCTCAGTTCATTTTTTTGTTTAAATTGGAGTTCGTTCTGGTTAGGAACCGTTTTATTTATAATAGTTATTATCTCAGTGTTAAATATCCAATATTTGGATCTTTTGCGCACGAGTAAGAAATAGGTATTTTTTTTTCTGACTTTAAATCATCTTTAAATAAACAACGTATTTTCGTTACTATTCTTAGTGTCTTCATTGTCATCTGACCCCAACCTGGTTCATCTTGTTACATGCACAGGTAAATATAATCAAGACCGAGAAAGAAAGTACCAGTCATATTTGCTTAAGGATATCGAAATTATGTTTTGATTAAGTTGATTAAAAATCCCAAAGGTGGTACTACAATGAAAACGATCTAATCAAAAACAAACCTTGGTTTGAGACACAGTGTTACAATACATAGAAAAGATAACACATGGCAAGAAATTATTTTAATATTAATCCTACACAAACGAATAAGCGAAATGTCCAAAGTGCAAGTAAATATTATAAACAAATTATGAAGTTCAATGTCGATAAATATAATTACTGTGTACTTGCATAACCAAGAAAACTGAAAAGTTACAACCCGGGAGATTTTATGGAAAATTATTAATAATATTGAAAATAAGCAAGATTATTCAAGCATTACATTATGTACGCATTACCACCATTTTGAAGATTATAAATGAGAACATTGATGAATGCATGTCCAGTAATCTTGATAAGCTGGACATGGTTTTGGACGACGATGATAACATATTGAATTTACCGATAACAAAGGAGGAAAGTATTAAATGTGTTCAAGTTCAGAAATAGCAAAACCGCTTTTAATGAATATTTAAATGAACAAATACATGTTACTAACGCCTGATCATATCTATTTTATCAATTTAATACCCGACAACGGTGATATCCCAGAATCATGGCAGAATCTTGCCAAGCCCAAGAATTACCAGCCGATTACTATTAATTATTTTAGTAAGTTGTTTACCACTAAATTGAACTCACCGGTCAAACACTTTCTCGATCATCAAAACATATTAGCAGATTCACAAAAATATACCAATAATCACTCACACATATACTAAAGACAGAAGAATTAATAATGGGTTTACAGTTTTGAATGGAAGATAAATACAAATAAAATTCACAGATAAAAATAAAACAGGTTTGCCATCACTGAGTAGCATCTGTTTCTAAATATCTGGGTGGTCCTGCAAGGACCATTAGGTTTAGAACTGAAAATGGCCACTTGCATTAATGGTCACACTTCCCAGGTCGATCTCTGCAAGCTGGACATTTGTGTTTCCATCGTTCACCACTCATTAGTTAATAGTGACGGAGAGGGAAAAGTGTGGTTGGTTAGCCTCACGTTCGCAGTCCTCATTTCTTTGGATGAGGGTTTCTTAGTGATGTTGTTGGTGCTGCTCCTGCTGTCAACATTTAGAATTCTTAGTTCTTGTTTGTCCCCTCTTCCCATTCCCTTTTTCCCCTTTCCACTTCCTCCCCCAGCAATGATACTTCTTTGTCGTTGACTATTTTAAAATGGACTATACCCTTCTTCATAGATCTCTTTCTGGGATAAAGCACATTTCTTTCACTTCACTAAACATACCTCATGTGCACCAAGGATTTACTTAATTGGGCTATTCACTACTTCGCTAATCTGGCTCATGTATTTCCTCTTTACTCTACATAGAATGAACGATAAGTGGCAAGGCTGTCTAGCGTGCCGATTAATATGCTATAAACGCGGACATCCGCTTAGAAAACAAATGAGCAAAAAAGAAAGATCGAACCAGAGAAATGAAAGTTCATTCAAAACATCCTCTTGAACACTATTTTAAAATACAAATACACCAATTACTTTTATTATCAAATATTATGAAAGACAAAGACAAATAGAAAAACCACATTTAGACATAAACGTATATACAAGGTTGACAACATTGGTAAGTGAGACCTGGATTTCAATGATCAGCTACAGTTTTATTTTGCTGTTGACATACTTTTAGAAAACCATCGCAACACTTGTTTGATACTGCCTTCTAATAAATGCAAACGAACTGTTCATTTTGTTACGACGATAGCATGCAGTCCTCATATCAGTTTGTTACAAGGATCAGATTGAAAGGAAGTGATTTTTAATAAAGTCACGGAGAAAGATCTCTCTCCTTCGAAGAAAACGAGGAAATCGACTGTAAATCAATCGTAAAACAAATAGGAATTCTCAAATAATTTGGGGTAGCAGGATTCAAATCAGTCAGTTCATGTCTTTATTTATTTTCTTGCTTTAAAAAGCACAATCAGATGTATAGTTTCTTCATTTGGTGACGGGACACAGCGCAAACATTCACACAATACTTTACCACATTTAACAGTATGAGGAATTCAAGGCCTTTCCAGTCGCTTACATTATTCCAGTATAAAGTCTGTCAATGTACATCATTAGCAACAGGCACTTCTTCATAAATATGATTTGAAGATAAAGTGTGACGAATCTCTTCTTCATATAAAGGTAGAATGAGATTCATCACTCACTGCATGATTTTCCAGAGAATAGTATTTTCATGAACAGACAAAAAACATCGGTGATCATACTTTTTCAGGTAATGGTATACATACGCCAAAGGGAATCTGTCACTAAAATGAAAACAAAAACAATCTGTCATTACACAGACATACACATATAGAGAGACACATACAAAAAAGACACGTGATCACAAATTTAAAGGAAAATTATCGTCTTGTGGAATAAATTAATCTAAGTGCACTTGGGAATTCTTTGAGCCTTTAGTCGTTTAGCTTACCTTCCCCCATGCAGTTCAGTGTAACACTGCATGCAGAAGTCGTGGCGTGACGAGTTTTGTAACGTATTCGAATAAGGGACTTACAGCCTGTTGACAGAAAAGAACTCTTCCCTGCTTAACTAAAACCTTTTTAGTCAGCCTTTTTATAACATTGCACGTTGCATTTAATATGAAGTTATCTTTTTTACCTTGGTCTTACTTTGATCAGTTCCACGTGTTTAAGTCGACTCGATCTAGAGATTTGGTACCCTTGATTGAATCGGTCGTTTTCTTCTTGTTTGACACCAGAAGGAACAGCGGCTTGCTTCTTGTTTTAATTTGAGAAACTCACTGGACGTATCCTGAAAAAAGTCCATTGACTTCAATGCGATATGTCAAACTTTCAGGGTGGCCGGTAGAAAATTGAGCTCATATATAGACCCAATGGTACCCAACATTACATACTGACAGTACTATAGATGTTTCCCAACAACATATTATGCTGTTTCACAACCACATTACCCAGTCCATACAACTGGACCAGAAACCTCATTGGAAAGTAGCATTGGTAGAAATGACTCATCCTACTCAAGCTTGCAATATCAATGTGGGTCAAAACATTTTTGTCGTTGAAATCCTCAAATAAAAAACCTACATCAGCAACCAATCCGCAGCTGAAAACATACACGAAGAGAATTCCTACACGATATTTATTCAGTGCTCAACATCTTGTTGAAACGATTTCACTGTTTTCAGTGATCAGTTTGGTAAAGCACTGGAGAAACTCGGCGAAGTGTGCTGAGTGAGTAACATAAAATTGCTCATCGTTTTGCAATATATTTTTCTGACGCCAAAACCACGATACAACTTTCTCGCTCCTATAATAGACATTCACAACAATGATAGATTCTACAAGTATTTTGCCAGTTCATCGAATTGAACGAAGGACTGAATTTGCTGTTTGTTTAATCGGATGTCGTAGAGTACAACGTCGTGTGAAACACTGCCACACCTTTGATGAGAGTCATGCCCTTCAGAGTGGATTTTGCCATAGATGCATACGATCAAGGAGGAAACAGGTATAATGTATGACGTTTAAAGAGAATTTGTACATCCCCATTATCTTCCTGTCAGTAAATCGTATTTGGCACTGTCAGTATTACTATAAATGGGTATCGTGGGCAAATTATGACCAAATGTTTTGCACCAAACCCTTTGATCATAACTTTACCTACATAAATTACCTAAGATCGTTCTTGATACTTACGACACTGTACAGTCGGATACCCATAGCAGCCACTTAAGACATGAAGCAGCAGGAAGGGTGAACAGATCTCTTGTTCCTGGCCTTATTTTCGCAAATTAACGGTTCCTACAAGGGCTGAAAAAAAAAAATAATGTTAATAACGCTAAACCAAACCTTCTAACTCTATTATTACCATATAGTTTGAAAAAACGGATAATAAATCGTTTTAGGTTAGCTCATTTTTGTTATTTTAATTTTGACTTTTTGTTTTTTATGTTTATAATTCGTTTAGTTTATTTACAGGGTCAATTAATTTTGGTCGTTTTCCACCCTTCCTGCTGCTGTAATTAACCAAATATTTTATCCAGACCTATGCGATATCTAGATCTTGGGTCATGTAAATTTATTGTAATAAATCCGAACGGAACAGCTTGTGCTTTTGAAAAGAAGTTTTTGAACTTCATCATATCCATATCCCCTGAACACCAGGTGTAGTAAATATTTTTTAACGTATAATTATCTACTCCATTAAATACAACTAAAATATTGCAGTTGTCTCTGATCACCTTCGGTATTTGTGTATAACGCTGAGTGACGTATATAACGTCGGTATTTTTATGTCTACCTCTGGAAAATATTCTAGCTGGATTTGTTTGTTTATCCAGCATAACGTCATCGTACACCACTAAATTATTAATGAATCCATCGAGGTCATCTATTGACGGTGCTTCATCAATGTCGGTGATAAAGTCAATAATAGCGGAAAAACAAAACTTGAAACAGACAATTGAATACAATATTAGAAAAATGCCTTTGAGAAAAAATATTGAATCTAAACCAAATAAATCAAACTCCAATACAACAAGACAAAAATGTAGATATGACGAAGAGAGAAAAATATCTTCAACATATTGAAGATTTAAAGAAACTTGCTGAATCACAAAAGAATTTTAAAGCTAGAGTACAAGAGGTTAGAAGTAAGCAAAGAGAAGAAGAAGAAAAAATGCAGACGTTTGCAGATTATCTTGGAAATGCAATAAACAGCACTTCAGGTAAAGAATAATTTTAATTTTTTTGTCTTATAATGGCCCCTCCCGCTGCTCTGGTCAAACAAGGAAAAAACGTAATTTTTGTTAATAATTGTCGTCAACAATCTTGCAAAGACCTCAGCCTGACAAAATCAGGAGCAAATAACTACTTGTGACCCCCTTGTTAGAGTTGGATTGGATGGATCGCGACAATAATAATTATTTGTTACTTTAGTGTTTCTATCTGATTAACTAAACAAGCATTATTTTTCCCTGACTTCAAATAATCCGCATACTCCTCAATTGTTGGAGGTTTTTCTTTATGAGGTACATACTTCAAATTCCGCTTATTATAGTACATTAGCATCACTCTGTACTTGTTACCGCCGCACTTTGTACAGATTTGTATTTTACCACGGACTCCATTTCCACATGACAAACACGGTCTGGTTCCTCCTGATCCTTTTTTTTAGCATATAATTGTGATGAGCACAGTATTCTCCATAACATCGCTTGTTACATGTTCCTTTTGATCCTTGAGTTATCCACGAACAATTATTTGGTGCTGTTTGGAATGGCATTATATATATAATACAAATATTACATTAAATTTTAATTAAACATAAAATCTGTGGATATTATTATTAATATAGATGGCAGAAAAAAAAACAATATGACAGAAAACAATATGATACAGACTCCCCAATCTGTATATAATAATAATATAATTTTAAATAAAAATAATTATTTAACCAAAGATTATGATTTTGATCCAAGCGAGCAATTTCGTGATTATATTGCAAATCTAATATCAGAAACGCCACATAACGAACTACATGATGTTGCTAAACGTGGTTATCATCATCTATGTGAATATTATTCTCTATTTTTATTATCATTCAATGATGTTGTCTGGCATTCTAGTAAGGACGATGTTGTTAATAATCTTATTGTTGTTGGTAATAAGAAAAAATTGACTTTAGAGGAGATGCTGATCCACTCTATTTATAGTAAAGAATCATACGCACAGGGAATAATTATTCAGCATTTCAAGAAATTCTACTTGTTTACTTCAGATTATGATTTTGATAGATTTGCTAAGCATTTTGCAAATGAATCTTCCGTGACTGAAATTATTCCTAAATTCCGCTTGAGATATCCAGTATTTGATCTTGATACAAAATTCATTTATGAGTCAATCAAATATCATGATAGCGACAAGATCGATATAAAACCAACGGATCAGCGTATTAATACTGAAGAAATAATCGATTATTTTGCACAATTATGCGATTGTGACCGCAGAAAGATATTTGTTTTTGAAACAAACAACGGATATCATGTACTTTGTAAATCAGCGCCGATAACTTTTGATCAACAGCGAGATCTAACTAACCGAGTAGCTAACGAGAAAAATCCAGCCTGGAAAATAGATCGACAGGCTGGTCTTCATAGTATTAAGTTAAATAATACTAAATCTTACAAACCTGGTAAAGTAACATCATGCAAGCGCCTGATATCGCATACTAATAATTATTGTTCTTCAGAATTATTAGTATGTCCAATCTTGATTCAGCCTCAGTATGTGGAAGTAGTTGTTGAAGACAAAATAATTATTAACTGTGACGAGATCTCCAATGAGAATTTTGAAAGAATCTCCGCTGCGTTAACTGGCGAAGTTGATCAATTAATCAATATAGTTAATGTGTCACAAAACGGATTTATAATATCGAGGAAACCTGGTCACTTCTGTAACATATGCGAGAGGAGACATGGTTATAACGAACTACTTGATCGTATCGAGGATAAATGCGACAATTGCATTATTTACATCAACGATGATTATTATTCGATCTGCTGTCCAAGATCAACAGGCAAGTAGATAACCTTATCCGTTACTGCAATTACCGTAGATGAGGAAGTCGATAAAATAATTGCTGGAACATCTAACAATGTTGAATTAGTGCAGATGGCTAGTGATCAAACCGAAGAACAAAAAATACCTAAAATATCTGATTAACACAAAACGTAGATTTCGATATCCTGGATATCTGAAAAATAAAACAGCAGATCATCTGTACACTGCGCCACCTGTTCACGAATCAGGATCAGGTTGTAAAATTATCAATAATGAAGACTATATCGACGGGTCAGCATGTGGGATGGGTAAATCAGAAGCAGCTTGGAAATCATTAAAAGATAATCAATCCGTCGTGATTGTATCATACAGGAAGACCTTTACCGAAAAGATCAAAGCAGATTACAATATTGAGTCCTACATGGATATTGATGGCAATATTACATTTAATGAAGGAGACAAACGTAAAGTTATCGTGCAGTGGGAGTCGTTACATAGAATTCGTGGAGTTCCCGATGTTCTTATTGTTGATGAATGGCATGGAATCCGCAGACAGCAATTTGCATCTGTCAAACACAGTAAAGAGCGTTGGGAAAAGTTTGCTGGATTAATAACAGCTTGTAAAAAATTGATTGTTCTCGACGCAGATGCTGATGATGATGATCTAACATTATTCCGTGATAAGTTAGGCCGGTCGTCAATGAAGTTCATTATTAACGACTACAAACCGAACCATGATAAAAAGTTCATCATTGAATACAAGAGTAATCTGCACAATCTACTTGAACAATTAAGAAATAAAGACACAAATGACAAAATAGCTATATTTACACACAATAAACAACGAACCAATTATTCTGTAGAAAGTTTAGCTAAGCAACTACAGCATCTTGGATATCGAGTTAGATATTATCATGCAGATACTGACCCAGCACAAAAGAAATCCGACTTCAGCAATATTAATCATGCGTTCGATGACGTTGACGTTGTAATCAGCAATCACACACTAGAAGCCGGAGTTAG
This sequence comes from Megalonaias nervosa, assembly GCA_016617855.1. NCBI lineage: Eukaryota > Metazoa > Mollusca > Bivalvia > Unionida > Unionidae > Megalonaias > Megalonaias nervosa. The sequence goes on along the minus strand of JAECUM010052152.1, from coordinate 6,604 downwards.
TATAACTGATGATCGATTCAAAATCATGCATGTGTATTTTGAGCAACTTGGATCAGTAGAAGCGACTAAACAAGCATTACATAGATTCCGTTGTGTTCATGAAATTCATTATTCTGCAACAAGAAAACAACGAGAATCTAAATTACCTCTGAATCGTGAGGCAATTGAAAAGGTCATTATCGATCGTGAAAGATTAATCGACAATGATACAAAATTGTATAGAATTCCTGGTGCAGGAGAATTACAAACTGCATTTGGATTTGCTTATATCAGTGACATTATCGACGAGAATAATTCAAAGATGTACTTTACATCGAGATTGATATCAATGATGATGAACACTGGATATTCTATAATAGAACCATCTGTAGATGATTATGATACTTGGGCGATGAAGAACAATATTGAGAAACCTTCTGCTGATGATATCAAGAATAATCCTGTTGTTGATGAATTCTTGAAGACCTCTGTTGGTGAGCGAATCAAACAATCTCATGTAGAAGATAATGATGTGGATGACCGCGATGAAGAATATCCGCAATATTACAAGTATGATGTAAATGATAAACTAGAGCCGTACGAAGCAAAGCGATCGTTCCTTAATAGTATATTCCAGTGCGATGTTGTCAAGTTACCACCTGAGCAAATAGAACATCTGTACAAGAACTCCACGTACATGAAACGTGCTTATCGAATTCTTGTTGACAAATTCAATAATGGTCATGCTATAGATACTGAAGTATTCCGCTCGGATAAAATATCCCCTAAAGAAAAATTGACCAAAATAAGAAGATTTCTAACATCATTGAACTTACCTGATATTGTAACAGACGATTTGCTGATAACAAAAATAGCAATATTTGGATCGGACTTACGTATGTACATAGAAGACATGATCAATGATCCTGATCTACTGCAGAATTATAATGATCTACTTAGTAATTGGTCAAGCATATTTCCTGAATCAAGAATCTGGTCGAAGAAATTAACTGTACCAAATATTATTGAAAAGATCAAAATGATCTACAGGGAATTTGGAGCGTCATTAACAGCTAACCACGAAAAGAATCTGTCTAGATCAGATTATACACTTAGTTATCCTGTTTGGCCTAAATCAGACTTTATTGATGATCCTCGTTGGAGAAATTATCTCAATCCGAATCAAGGATTTTATGGTGGTAATGACATTACTGTTATAAACGAACACTCTGCAATATTGAAGTTTATTATATGGTCAGTTAATAGTTGGTTTAATAATTAATGATAATGAGCCTTTAGATTTTAATAATAATTAATGTTTATCCTATTGGGGAATCACAACAATTATTATATATATATATGAAAATGTGGTATTTCCCCAAACACAGATATAGGCATCAGAATGACCAAATAACTATTATATCCAATGTGTTAAATTTTAATCAGCTTTTTTATGACACTCAGCAATGTTGAAGTTCCATATATGGTCAGTTAATGGTTGGTTTAATAATTAATGATGACGGACCACAATTAGTCACTTAATATAACAATAATGGATCAACATCAGCCTCGTATCGACGTTCAACGTTACAGATGCAATCAGGTATGTGAACGTCTGACTAAACTAAAGGATTTTATCGACTATTATAACATGAAAATAAAAAAATACAAAAGGCGTATAGTTGTTATTGATGTAGTTGTTTACTCGGTTTCTGCTGTTATTGCTGGAACAGGATTATTATTATCAACATTGACGATGACAGCACCTGCTGTTATAACCATCATTGTTTCGGCATCAACGACTATTGCTGGAGTTCTCGGTATTATAGCTAAAAAGATAGATACTTGTACAAATGCTAAATTGCACGATTATATGATTAAATTACACACGGTGACAGAGGCATGCTCTAAACTATCTTTGTATATTTCTTCGTGTGTTAGTGATGGTGAAATATCCGATACTGAATTTGCGATGATGATGAAAACCTATGATGATGCGTTTAAGGTAATCGCTAATGATTTTAACGAATTAAATAACAACGATAATAATAATGACAGACAGGGAGTTACTTCAGCAGATCGTCACTAATACGACTCCATCAAAAACTACTATGATATCGTTAAGTTCGACCAATCCTGAATTTAGTGTCAATTTTCCAACATCAATTCCTGCAAAGGAAATAGCATTAGCACAATTGAGAGTTTATTATAGTTGGCCAAATATTAGGTCAAAATCGTTTGGTGGACTACAGCCAAATAATTCATTAGTATTTGCAAATAAGAATAAGTCTGATGGAACTCCAGATTGGCAAGTAGTTAGCATTCCAACGAGCAGTTATCAAATAGAACAAATCAACGATGAATTCCAACGCAGAATTAAATCCATCACAGGAAAGGAATCAAAGATAGCAATTACTGTTTATGAACCAACATTATCAGCGGTTATTGAAATAAACTCTCCTGATTATGCTGTAGATATTTATCAATCTTCAATAAGATCAGTATTAGGATGGTCAGATATTCCACTAGTTTATCAAGGACCACCAGAACCACAACGATCTGATTTCGTCATAGATAAAAGAATATTTATAAAACTTCCAGAATATCGCAAAGGTAATAAATATCCATGGATAGGACCTCCTGGAGGAGAAGGACTTGATAGATTTACAGATGGAACACCACAACATTTTTTGGATATAACCGTAAGTAAAAAAAATAAAAGAGTATATGTACGACAATTAATGTTGAGCAAATTAATAATGTTTTAATCCAATCAAATCTGAATACGAACGTGTACTTAATAATCTACAAAATTTATTTTCCGGCATTAATACTTTTTACAATAATGATTTAAAAAATCAGATAATTGAAACAATACAACATTTGAATCAAGTTGTATCAGACATAGAATATGTAAATAAGGTTTTTGTTGAGAGAGAGAAAAGATTGCCGGATAAATCTGAAATAGATAATACTTTAACAACTTATGTAGTTAATGAAGACGGCCCAATTCAAAGTATACATGAAAACATTTATTTAAAACAGTATTTCTTAAATATTATGGAATCACAGAAGAACAATTACCAACATTTACAATTCCAGGATATGATCATAAGGAAATGAAGAAATCAGTTAATGATCTTATTGATGAACACTTTAAGAGAATATGTGATTCATGGAAAAAATTAATACCTACACCAACCATTCTTAAATATAATAATGATCCACATGGTGGAGGTAGCCATATCTCACCTGATATTGTTAATATAACATCTACGATCGCGGTCAATCTAGTATGTGACGTAATTGATGACAGCTATCAAGTAGATCTTTCAAAGTCTAATCAGGCCCAACAAGGATATATATTATATGCATTTAGTCCTCAAGTACCTCCCGGTTGGTTAATTGCATCTGAGCCAATTAATCCAGTTTATCTACGTGTACATAATCCATTATTGTCGAGAATAAATTTCAAACGTACTGACCAGACAGGATACATTTTGGATCTAAGAGGAGAATCACTTAATATTAATTTGTATATACGCTCGTAGAACGTCTGAGTAAATAATCAGGGGGAAAAGAATAATCTGATTCTGAAATAATAATTATTTTTTTTTACTGATTTTTAATAATCTGATGAGTAAATATATGAAATAGTTAGAAATTTCTTTATTTGATGGGTAAATAGGTACTCTAATTCATGAGATAGTTAGAAATTTCTTTATCTGATGGGTTAAATGGTACTATTGTTAATGAAATAGTTAGAAATTTCTTTATCTGATGGGTAGTTTACTAATCAAAATTAATAAAATCTGAATAATAATCAATTCCTATGATTAAAGCAATTGCACATGTAATAAAGCGAGATAACTCTGCTGCTCTCGCCGCAGAGTAAATTAAACGATTATACCCCCTATGTACTATGTCGTTACCTGTACAAAACCCAGTTGTACATACGTGTATATTAACCTGATCGAACGAAGCGTATTAGTCCGTCTGTCTGTTAATCCTTACAGGCTTGTTAAAAACCAACCTGTTTGATATATCCCTGCCCTATAATGTGAACAGTGTTGTATTCTGATAGCAATTTTAAAACCTTAAAACGAAAAATATATGTATATAAGGCCGTACTGGAACAGGATGTACTTTATCGATTTTGTGTGGGCTTGGCTGACGTATGACTCAGACTGGCATGTATATTACCTGTGTCTGTAATTTAAATTATTTCGTTTATATATACGAGTGGTGATATATTTTAATCGTTTTATATATACGAGTGGTGAATATATTTTAATAAAATCATAAATTTCTTGATTTATTTAGAAAATGTAATACTCTCTCGTGTTAGTTATAACTATATAGTAATTTCTCGAACATATATATATTCAACCGAATGTCATAGCTCAGTGCAAGAATATTTGGATTCTGGTGCTGAAGGTCTGTCGTTCGATTCCCATGGCCGCGGGAGTGGGTATATGGTCCAAGGGTTGCCAATTTTATTAAGATTGGGGGCACCGCCCCGAGGTTTCATGAACCCCTCACCACGTCACGCCACGTGATGAGTGCATTTTGCACTTACCCCGGGGTTTGATTTGGTGGGGGGGTTATATGAAACCGCAATGCCTAGACAGTCCTCTGAATTTCTAATATTTCGTTTCGATTAGGAATTTGCTGGGGGATGTGTCTATGCAAGGTACTCCCTAAAATAATCAGTAGCATACCTGAACTCTCTACCTCATTTGATGGGCCCCATAAAGAAACATTCAGAAAGAGTGTTAGCCAATAGAAACAGAACATGTGGTCATAAGATCATCATGCAAAAATAACCAATAACGGTTATAAGAAATGCAAAGGGGACCCCATGAAAGGCACAAAGGCTATCAGGGGGCCCCAGTGACCGGTAACCGCTTAGGATGCTACTGATTATTTTTGATATTTTTAATAATATAACAATAATAATATGCACATAAAGACCAAGTCAGTCAACCTAACATATATATATATATACAAGTCAACCTAACAGAGTTAAAAACTTGAATGTCAATTATTTTTTATTTTAAAGAAATAAATATATATATATATATAATGAACCATGAAAATATTAATGATATTATTTTTGCTATTAAAAAATTGAAGCATGACGGAATAAATCTCTCTGATAATCTCGATCCTGAGAAAATTATGCGATTTTGAAATATTAAAACAACGAAAATTCGAAAATAAATACACATTACCTTCGAATTATAGATTCGTGAAGTTAATTTATCAATCTATGTTAGAATCCTTGGCAATGGTAAATGACAAACAGGTAAAACTGTTTGCACCTATTGCACGTTCAATCGAAAAGATTAGATCCGAACTATCTCACGAGTACGAGAAAAAGAAGATTGTGGACAATCGTGTAATGCAGTTGAGAAAGATTATGTTATTTGATTCTGTCAATGACACTGAGAACAGCGACAATGAAAGTGGACCCATGACTGAGTCAGGGACTAAACAAAACCCTTAGCAAAATTGACAGAGTCAAACTATATAGTAAAAAAAAATATTTATTTTTATTGGGTTTTGTTAAGAATACAGAGTTACTTGGCATATTCAAATATTACACATTGATCATATTTCTTTGAAAATGCAGATCTTGTTATATTATTTGCGACATTTTGTACCGAACTCGGTACAATATTAAAATATTTTGCAGCCGCACTAATTGATGGAAAAGTTATTTCTTGGCCTGTTTCTGTATTTATGGATATAACAGACCTCGAGATCTTGGGGTATTTACCAGTATTTCCACGTGCAGTATTCTGACTCTGTGTAATAGCCTGCAGGTTAGATAACCGATTATTTTTGGGATTTCCATCAATATGATCGATTACAAATTTATCTTCGATGACCCCATAAAAACATTCGAATATGAATCTATGTGATAAATAATGTTTATCTGCACTGGTATTGAATTTAAAATAACCAAATCTATTAACACTACCGACTGGTTTTTTCAATCTGCAGTTTCTGATTACACTATCTCGGGATGCTTCATAATTTGTGTATATTGGATGTGTCATAAATTCGTTTTGTTCCATTTATACAATAATATTATTTGTTTAAATCATTGTTTTGAAATCTTGCCAGATAATCTTCTACGGTTTTTATAGGAGATTTTCCTGACAATGTCAAAGTATTATTTTTTTTTTGTCATAATATCGTTTTAATTCCCTGTATTTTTTCCACCACATTTTAAACACAATTGAGTTTTTCCTCTTACTCCAGTACCGCATTTAATGCACGGAATTGGTCCTGTACTTCCATTTTTGATACTTTGCGCATGATTTCCGCAGTATTTGTTCACGCACGATTTATTACAGGAAATAGTATGTCCGATTTTAAGCCAAGCACATTTTTTCTTTGTTTCAATCATTATATATATACCAAAATTTAATTTAAATACTTGTCTTAATTATAATTATTAAACCAACCATTAACTGACCATATATGGAACTTCAACATTGCTGAGTGTCATAAAAAAGCTGATTAAAATTTAACACATTGGATATAATAGTTATTTGGTCATTCTGATGCCTATATCTGTGTTTGGGGAAATACCACATTTTCATATATATATATA
>JAECUM010052148.1:0-13124 GCA_016617855.1 Megalonaias nervosa | reverse complement strand
TTTTATATATCAGACATTACTGGCCGCACGTACATAACAAAATTTTGTCAAACTTTGCCATAATCCTTCCTTCTTTTCCCACCCCTGAAACCCAGTATGCAGCAACATATTACTTTTATTCCTTCTTTTTTCGTCTGGGAGAGCGAATATGATGTTATGTAGAACCACTGACTCTTAGTGCATTTGAAACATCCCACTCTCCTTTCCAAACTTGTTGAAAATTGTGCGTGTGGCAGTGAAATGTTGTTTTGGCATGAAGTTTTTGAAAGAAATGGATAAGTAAACAATAGCAGCTTGTACCATTCAGAGTGTTTTATGAAGAAGAAAACAAAACATAGATCATAACAGACTTGAATAAGCCCAATTTCATCAAAGATGTATGCAAATATCAAGGAATGGTGACAGTGATAGATTTTAACTAAATTTTTAAAATACAAAAGCTAAAAGCTGCTAGCACATAATTTTTGGGGTAAAGATAGATTTGGATACTCCCTTTTCTGTCTTTCTCTGTCTCTGTCTCTCCGACGTAGGGAGATCTAACCTATGGCTTTCTGCTGACTGTTGGAACAAATGTTAGATTTGACTACTATTCATCGATCTTTGTAGCATACGTACTCAGTATATATTTGTAATTGTGTGCATTCAGGATATCCCCCTGGAGTACATTGAATACTTAGTATTTCTTTGTAACTGTGCAGTCAGGATATCCCCCTAGATAATGAAAACGCACAGTGGGCATCAATATGCATTTCTCAATTCAAGTGGCAAATAATGCTTAATAAAGGACATACTGACCGTGAAATAAACTCTTCTTTTCGATTTCTATTTTCACTATAAATCTGAATCTTTTCGCAAAAAACCCTTAAAACAAGGTGTCCTTCCTTCTTTCTTTCCAAGAATAGACTTAGGTAGGAGGAAGGATAGAAGGACGAGGATTCTGTGTACTTAGGTAAATAGTTATATATCGATATGTATTTATATAGGTGCGTATGCGGCCTTTATGCAAATATTTATGGATTGAAGTGCGTTTATATAGGTGCGTGTGCGTCCTTCATATAAATAGTTATGTATCGATATGTATTTATATAGGTGCGTGTGCGTCCTTTATATAAATAGTTATGTATCGATATGTATTTATATAGGTACGTGTGCGTCATTTATATAAATATTTATGAATAAATGTGTGTTTATTTACATGCGTGTGCGACCTTTATGTAAATAGTTATATATCGATATGTAGTTATATAGGTGATTGTGCGTCCTTTATGTAAATATTTATGTATCAATATGTGTTTATATACGTGCGTGTGCGTCCTTTATGCGATTTCGGCCAATCACTGCTGTTACTACAGAGTTTGGAAATCAGGTTTCTTTCATTTGTGAAGATGATCTGATTACAAAGTCAGGCAATTTAAGTAATTTCTTTTGTCTAAATATTTCTGACCTTGTCGTACTAAAGTACTCATACATCAACCATTTGGATAATTTGAGTACAGCAAGTCCTCCCTAAATGAGTCACATAAGTAAATTTGATCTTCAAACTCAAATTCAAATGCACTAACACCAAGTCGTTATCGTTTAGTGTTAATGTTTCCAATGATAGATCTTTCTGGTATCTGAAAAATTAGTTTCATCAGCACCTATTTTAACCTTCGTTTTCTTCAAAAGATTGCCTTTTGTATATGGGGGCGATATACGGACAATAAAGGGCCTTTGGTCTTTACGTTAACACCAGTTCGTTAACATAGAGGGCATCGTACTGATCTTCTTCTCTTTCTCAAACTTCGTCTAACCACTGGTCCATAAATGAGGACTCGCTTCAGACAACCTTGTCTTTCCACATATGTCCTTCTTTTCCAAACGCTTGTCTCGGTGATCCTAACGACTCTCCGTGATGATCTCACATACATGGGCAAGTACGTACGGAAAAACAACGACGATACGAAAGTAGAGGATTCAACGTTGGTCCACATCTTGTGACGAGGAACAGAAGAAGGGAATGAAGTGAACCGCGTTTATTTATAGTGGAAGACCGGATCGAAACGGATTGAAATTGTTCACCAATCCCAACACGTGTTACAAAATTCAGTCACTTCACGGAGTCCGTCTTCCAATCCGAAGAGAGCTACCTGTGACGTCACATTCCCTATATAGGTTCCGCAGTTTATCTATGCGACATTGTTTTCAGAAACTTGACTGAAACTAAGAAGACGATGAATTGGGGTGCACCGGCTTTGGAGACGAAAAGCGATGGCATAGCAGTGGCTACCAAAGTTAACACAGCGCTGCATTCCAGAAGAGACCGGTTTCAACTGCGAGTCAGTAGATTTTCTCTCCTCGCAAAAATTTGTTCTGGTACCAGTATCTTCGCCACCTTCTCCTTCTTTACCACACGTCGAGAATTTTAAACAGAGACAGAAAGAAGAATTGAAGAAAATTTTTACAATAGCAAAAAGAGGGAGAACAAGCATTTCTCCTTGAACAGCAACAGCGAGAAGAAGAAGAGGCAAGAAGGAAACGACAGGAAGAAGAAGCAGTAGAGAAGAAACAAGGTCTAGGAGAGAAGGAGAACAGTGAACCTCAAACGGTAACGGTACTCTTGGACATTTTGGCAGAGTTAAGAAGTCTGAAACAAATGTATCAGACTTTTTTATTACGACCCAAGAGAAAAAGACCTTCCCAAGCCAAAAAGTCCAACCCTGTTACTACACCGGAGATACCACCCCTAGTGATTTCTACCCAATCATTAAAAGGAGCAAGTCCAGAAGTAGGCCTTGGCAGTGGCAAAGGCTTAAGGCAGTTAAAGCCGATTGCTTCTCGTTCCTGAGTTTGTTTTGTTTTTAAAAAAAAAAAAAAAAAACAAGTACCCAAAGGCCCTTTTCAGGGCCACTCACTTCTTTCGAAAAGAGATTGTATTCATTTGCCAAATTCAATTAAAACTCAAAATCCCTTTCTTACCCAATAATAGATGTTTTGTGAGTGCGTGAGTTTAGACCCTTATTCTAAAAATCAAACCCAGGAGACACTTACGTTTTCTCAGTCTGGTCTATTCAGGTACAAAGTTTTACAATCCAATTTACAACACAACACAACACTTTTTAAAACGTTCATAGACTTCTTCTTTGTCTTTTCCTCTTCCACTCTCTCTGTTTTCTGATTTTCTTCACTTTCACAGTTTTTTCCTCCTCTTCTTCCTCACTTTTTTCTCGTCTTCTTTTCTTTTCTGTCTTCTCTTTCTGAACGTGTTGGAGTTCTTCCATTGCCGAGGGCACCTCTTCTTCTTCCTCCTCCTGCTCCTGTTGTTTCTTAGGGCAGTCTGAAGACCACTGTCCTTTCTCTTGACAATGATAACAAGTATCTTGACTTTTGTCTCTTTTGACACTGGTCTTGTTTTTTTGACGGTCTGGACATTCTGTAGCCCAATGCCCTTTCTTCTGACAGATATAGCAAGTATCTTGACTTTTATCTCGAAAGGAGGGGGAGTAGTCCGTCGGCTTGTCTGAAGAAAACTCTCGTATGACACCTCGGAAAGCTCTAATCAGAAGTTCAATCTGTGTGGGTTCTTCCATCGTGCTCTTCGGCTTGAGAGCGAAATGAATACTGAGAGGGAAGGCACCAGTCCTATATATATACACTGAGCCTGACATGGATATATAGGGGTCCATGGTGTTTCAAATCTAGTCATTTGACTTTCTGCAGTCAAGATGAAACGATTGCATCATTTCGTAAAGAAAGGGGAAGAAAGTAAGAGGCAGAAACGTGATTTATCACCTCGCACAGTAGCTGAAGTCTTGGCTCAAATTCATGCCAGCGATTTTTAAGATGAGATGAGTGAGCCAGAATCTAGGCCCAGAGAGTCTACACCAAGTCAAAGTCCATCACCACCAGTAAACCCTAAAAAGTACTATCACATTCGAGAGATGGACAAATGCTCCTCTAGAAAATTTAGAACCACAGCCTACACTTACACGGTGAAGTTTAAAGATTTCAAGTCCGACGTACCATTGGAGAAAGCAGGGGGGTTCATCACCAATGTGTGGGATTCTTTGTTAACCACACTGAAACAGCAATGTCAAGCCAACGAAAACGATCGCTTGAGACTTTCTATTCATCACGACAGTTTGAAGTCCCCCGTTTGGATCGAGTTTAGCAGCCCGGCAGAATTGACACCTTCCAAAGTCATCGACAAGATTCAACACATGCAGCAATCCAAGGACAAGTTTCACATCATCGATGGAAAAGCAACACTGTTCATGACCCACGTGTCTTTTCCCCAAGGGACAGGACAACGCAAAAATGTGATCTTGGTGAACGAACTTCGTAGCGTCAAGCGTAGCATCGTTCAAATTAACAATCTTCAAGACATGATGTGTTTAGCCCGTGCCATCGTGGTGGGACGAACGAATGCCGACAAGAACGACACGGCAGAATGGAAAAGAGCCTGGCAAACTATTCAAAAATCTAGCCGAGCCAAACAACGAAGAGAAGCAGAACTACTGTTACAGCAAGCGGGCCTTTCCAAAGACACACCCTGTGGCATTCCTGAAATGCAAAAGTTGCAAGACGTCTTGGCTCCACGCTACACCTTGAAAGTGCCCCCCAAGAGGTGCGCGGACCTCTGTTGTTTCGAGGCAAAAATTTCAAAGACGGAAAATACATTCACGTCTATCAACACTTCGATGCCATTACCAATATCACTGCAATCCTGGGATACATGTATTACTGTGAGAAATGTGACTATGGCTATAGCAATCGAGAGCAACACAAGCATTGCGGATCGAAATGTGAGGGATGTTTAGCCTGTAAGCCCTGTCTTGACGAAGGACAAGAACGAGTGCATGCAAGAGACTGGCATTCACATTCCAAATTTCTGCGTGGCTCACCGAGCGTGTGAGAAGTGCATCCAAGAGCCTATCTTTACTCATTGCCCTCACTGTAGCAAGATTCCTGGAGGACGTGAAAAGATCTTTCGGGGACGATACACGCTAGCTGATTTTGCCCAGTGGATCTTAAACCATATCGACCAGACGTGGAATCAAGAAGACATCGAACGTTATGGAGATTCTCATCGCTATGCCACGGTAATGGCTCACAATTTCTCGGGATTCGATGGGCAATTTCTCCTCAGATACTATAAGGAACAAAGTACCGAACGTCCTAAAGTGACTTTGAACGGAGTCAAAATCATTTCCATTCAAGTGGGACAAGTGCAGTTTAAAGATTCGATGAATTGCTTGGCCATGCCTTTGAGTCACATGCCTAAAACGTTTAGAATGACAGAAATGGCCAAAGGCTATTTTCCACATTTCCACATTATTTCAACGCCGAAGCCAATCAACACGCCGTTCTACCTCAATTGCCTGAGGCCCACTACTACGACCCCGACAACATGCGTACCGAACAACGAGAAACTTTCTACGTTTCGTACCACACTCACGCCTCGGACCCCTTCGACTTTCAGGAAGGAATGTTAAAAAAAGTGTCGTTCCGACGTGGACATTTTACGGCGTTGCTGTGGAAAATTTCGAGAATTATTCATGGCGCACGGAGGGATCGACCCTTTGAAAGAAGTCTGCACCATTGCCAAAGCGTGTTCCTTAGTGTACCGCCAACGATTCACGCCCGAAAACACCCTAGCTGTCATAAAGTCATCAAACGACCAATTTTGTCAAACGTCAATACTTGGTCAAAGCCCTATGCTGACTACATTACTTGCTCGACAAGGAAAACAAATGGATCCAACACGCTCGCAACGGAGGAGGCGAGAAAACCATGGGAAGGTATTCAGTGAATGGCTGGGACTTAAAAAATCCCAAGATCGTGTACGAGTTTAACGGGTGCTTATTTCACGGATGTCCCATCTGCCACCCTCAACGTGACACGACAAATCAGTTTTTACAACGGACCATGGAAGACTTGTATCAGGCCACTTGTCAGCGGCGATTGAAGTTAGAAGAGCAAGGATACCATTGTGGTGGAAATGTGGGAACACGAGTACGATCACCGATTGAAAACCGATCCCGAGTTTAAGCGCATCGTGAAAAGTTACAGGCTGATGGACCAACTGAACCCAAGGGACAGTTTGTACGGACGACGGACGAATGCCACCTGTTTGCTGTACCAAGCCGACGAGGAGAGAGGAGAAGAAATCAAATACTTGGACGTGTGTTCGCTGTATCCGTACGTGTGCAAATATTGTCACTTTCCCCCTGGGCACCCGCAATTGCTGACGGAACACATACATGTGGACAACATTCGCCAATACAAAGGATTGATCAAGTGCAAAGTCTTGCCTCCCACGTGCTTGTACCATCCCGTTTTACCTCACCATTCACAAGGAAAACTAATGTTTCCCTTGTGCCGCACTTGTGTCGAAACATGCAACCAAGACCAACCTTGTCAGCACACTCAGGAAGAACGCGCCTTGACGGGAACGTGGGTTAGCGTGGAATTGTTTAAAGCTCTGGACTTGGGATACCCGCTGTTAGAAGTGTACGAAATTTACCACTTTCCTAAGACAGACAAAAATCACAAGAACGACGAGACTCAAAAAGGCATTTTCGCAGACTACGTGAATGCCTTTTTGAAACTGAAACAAGAAGCCAGCGGATATCCGTCCTGGTGCGACACTCCCGAAGGCCAAAAGAAATTGAAAGAGAAATACTGGGAGCAGGAAGGAATCACTGTAGACCACGTAGAGAAAAACGAAGGAAGGCGATCGTTTGCCAAAGTGAGGTTAGATTTTTTGTGGGGCAAAACGGCACAACGACCGTGTTTACCCAAGACGGAGTATTTGACAGAACCTTCCCGCTATTTCCAGATGATTCACGACAAAACTAAATACATGAAACACCCGGACGTCATTCGTGAGGACTTGATCTTAGTCAATTACGAAGACGAACTGGACTTTGTAGAAGCCGACGAATTTGGAAATGTCATCATTGCGGCTTACGTGACAGCCCATGCTCGTTTGAAACTGTACGAAGCTTTAGAACCGTTAGGAGATCATGTGCTGTATTTTGATACGGACAGTTGCATCTAAATCGATCATCTGGGTCAACCTCACCCTGTCATCGAAGGAGACCGTTTGGGAGCCTAGACGGACGAGCATCCCGACGACAAGATTCTAAGTTTTGCAAGTGGCAGTCCCAAAAATTACGGCTACGAATACCGTGACCCTCAAGGAGAAGTACACACAGCGTGTAAAGTGAAAGGATTGACTCTCAATTATAGCAGCAGTCGACTGGTGAACTTGCAGTCTGGACAGGATGGAAATTTTAAAGTGACCACCCACGAACCGCAGAAGATTTTACGTTTATCCACACACCAAATCGTCAGTCGACCCCCGGAAAAAGTTTATCAAATCGTGTACCAAAAGCGAGTACGGCTTCCCAACCACTTCACTTTACCGTACGGTCACACTGGTATAAAATAGTGGTTCCAAGAGGATAGCCTCCAACAAGAATAATGACTTCGACACAGCAAGAATCGACTGAGAAACCCACAGAGAACTCCAAGTTCAAACCATACCATTTTGCTGTTTTCTTGCCTGACTATTGCAGTAGTGCCAGTCGATTGGAAACGTTTCAAAAATGGCCCACGGATTGGGAAGGATTTCCTACTGCGGATGTTTTAGCTAGAACAGGATTTGTCTGCTTGAGACCTGAGACTGGATTGGGATAGCAAGTACAGTGTTTCAGTTGTGGTCTGAAGTTGCGTATGGATCGATGTATCTATAAAGATTCATCTATCTGGGACATACTCAATGGTCTCCGCACTGTCCTTACCTTTCTATGGTCTTTCCACCAATCACACTACGGTTCAGGTATGACGGTACCTTAGAGAAGGTAATACCGATGTCAAAGAAGAAGAAAAGGAAGACTTCCAAAACTTGGCATGAAAAAGGAACGATGTACAAACTCGAGACTTCATTACGACTAGTATAAAAAGGGACAACGTCCAAGACCGATAGTTTATTGTGACTACCAACACCAAGCGAGAAAGATGAATCCTTTCACACAGCAAGTATCGAGCGTAAGACTCGGGTCCAACGAGAAACTCGAGTACGATGCTGTGCCTTGCGATTGCAGGGATGCCGTACGCTATGACCTTAGCGATTCAGTACCACATCATGGGAACTTTGCTATACCTATCATGGAAAGTGATGCTGCGTGTGTCAAACCTGACGGATGCGAAAGCGATGCCACTCGTTATCGTACGTCTTTTCACTTTACTGGTTTTCATGGTGGATGTCATCATTATGAAACCATGCGGCTACCACCCTACGGATGTCATCCCAAACTGAGCAAACTACTGCATATTTCACCATACCCTCATCGAAATGTACCTGTGAAAGACGAATATTCGTTCCCTGTGCGTTTGCCTCAATACTGCGATTTTGAAAGTCGGATCCAAACCTTCCGAGGAAAATGGCCAAAATATCTGGGAGGACCTACCCCCGGAGAATTAGCTAGAGCTGGATTTATCTACTTGGGCGAAGGGGATAAAGTCAAGTGCTTCAGTTGTGGTGTGTCACTTCACGAGTGGGAAAAGAAAGATTGCGCTTACCTGGAACTTGCTCTATGCTCTCCGGATTTTCACTACCTACCTTTAATGGGACCTCGTCAGTGAAGTGGGCATACCATGTCGTTTAAGAAACCAGCTGCTTGGCTAGGAGTCAAACGTTGGACAACCCATAGACAAGTATTTAAACTGCATTGGAAAAATAATCTTCAAACATTACCAAACGAATTGCAAGAGAAGATCTACAAGGATATTTGGCTGGGACTTGCCAGAGCAAAATCTCAATGGGTGACTGAGGAACTTTTATGTCGAGAAACTCACAAGAGAAAATTGGCAAAGGTCAACAAACAATTCAGATTTCTCTGGATCAAGTGTACGCTCATCCGAATATTCCGCTTTAGACCATTTACATTTGAAGATTTTATTGACATTCTTGATCGTTTCCTCGAATGGCAGTGGCCAGAAATTATTCACTTTTTCCGTTACTTTCGCTCTAGGAGAAGTGTTTGACTGACATGGTCATCGATACTTTAGAAGAGAACATTCGTGGTTTGCCTGTGGAGTTAAGAGAACGTATTTACCGAGAGTTGGTCAAAATACAAGTGAAACGCAAAGATCAATTGCATCCGTTACGTCACAGATGTTGGATCACTGGTACCTGAATGGTATAAGAGGACTGATCAATTTCAAATTGTTCCATTGGCCAGACATTGATGAGTCGCGTGAAATTCATAAAGTTTTGGATGCCACTCATTCAGCTTAGAAGGTGATCCTAATACACCGAATTCCAAAAGACGAGTTAGAGGATTACAACAAATCTTTACAAGAACTATTCTTTTTAGTTCAAGAGAAAACTTCTGTGCGACGTGTGGTGTGTGAGTTAGTAATTAAACATTTTTGGTGCGGTACTAAAATAAAAACGATTCTGTTCAAAAAGTACACTTATTACCTTACACGAAAGAAGGTATAAAAACGGACTACCATGCCACGACCTTATTCAATCGTGATACAACAGATTCCGTGGAAGGAAATCAATGACACTATTCAAATAGTGGAGGATTACGATCGCCTATTACGAGAACTGGGTCCATTGAATTGGGGTCGACGTGTGATGTGTGTGTTAGTCACTCGCTTTACGAACAGTACATACCACTCCAAAATAAGCATGAAAGTGGTTCCTTTAAATGCACACGAAAAACTCATTCTGCTCAAAGCTTTGCGCTTTCATCTCGATACTTCTCGACAACCTCTACAGCAAAGAAAGATTCGTCAACTTTTAGGTATTGAAGATGTGTACGATGATGTGTGTGTAGCTTGTGACTTACACCCTCACTGGAAAGATGTACGTGACTGGAAAAGTTGGGATTTCGAGGCTTGAACAAAAGAAGTGACACACTATGCCCAAGATTTGTCATCCTAAAAAATTAAAACGTTCAGTGAAAAAAGTAACTTTTGAACCAGTGTTAGTGACAGTGCCAAAAGAAGAAGAAGTTGTGACCGAGGAAAACCACTCTCTTCAGGACAGAACCGTTATCCCCGAAGGGCCATTCCATTAAGTCCCTTCTGTGACTGCGCCAAGAAGTGTAGAGACTTTAAGAACATTACACACTGTCCCTACGATACCACCTCTTGATCACCACAAATGTTGTTGTCCAGAGACTTGTTTATATTCCACTATGATCGTTTTGATGTGTCTTTTATTCATCTACTTAACCATTTGGCTTTTATGTATTTTTGTCTTTCGTGTTTTTCACGTTTAAAGACGTCAATAAAAAAGTATCCTGAAAAAGTATAAAACTCTTGTCTTGTCTGTCTTCCTGTCAAAAGTGACATTCCTTACACTACTACTACTACTACTACTACGGATACGTCTATTGTCTCTGCTCCCTCTTCCTCCACTGTCAAAGTCATAGACGAACACGTAGATCGGACTAGTTGGGAGGCCTTGTATCTTCGCCATTCCTTTAACATACTCATTGCCGGACCTAGCGGTTCAGGCAAAACCGAATTTGTCGAACGTTTGATTGAACATAAACATCATTTGATCGATCGTCCACCTCAATGAATCGTGTGGTGTTACAAATAGTGGCAATCGGCGTACAGCCTTCTGCGAGAAATTCAAGGATATTCCATCGTCTTGTGGAAGGCATTCCTGGCGAAGACGACGGGATCGTGTCTGCCCTAGTCAAACTCATTTGGTCATTTTTGATGACATGTTAGGAGAAGACGAAGAAGAAATTAAACTGTGGTTTACGCGCAAAGAACATCATCATAATGCCAGTGTCATTTACATCACTCAAAATTTGTTTCAACAAAGTAAAGCACATCGCACCATCAGTCTCAATGCTCATTACGTGTTGTTTAAAAGCCATAGAGATAAATCGCAAGTGCAAGTCTTAGCCAAACAGTTAGGAACGCCTTGGCTGACTCACGCGTACTACGATGCCACTCAAACCCCACACGCTTATTTACTCGTGGATTTAAAACCCACTACCCCCGAAATTTGCGATTTCGTACCCATCTGTTTCACCACTGGTGCCAAGACGGAGGGTGTGTCGTGTACACGTCCCCTTCGTCGACTTAACAACAACCACAACCACCAAAACAATCTATAAAAACCTCGGTCACTTACGGTCTGTCTCATACAGCGTCAACATGACGTCCCTTCAGTCTCATCCTCCCGTCAAATTGATTCTTGCCTTGTACGGCATCAGTCGCGGAAAAAATCCACAAATACGTGCTCGTGTCTTAGAAGCTAGTCTCAAAGAAGTCTTACGATGGTTTACGGTGACAGCACGTCAATTACTGCAAGGCATCATTGAGATTCCACATCAAACCAAACGCTTTTTTTTGAGAGAAACAAAGTAGCCTTGACGCAGCTAGCCGATCCTCGCATCAACACTCAAACCAAAATGAAAATCATTTTGAAACCTGGAGGTAGCGGTTCTCTAGGTGTTATCATTCGTTCCCTCTTAAAATGGGATCCTAATGCTCCCAAGGTCGTCCCCAAGAAAAACGCCACGCCCAAACGTACCCAGAAGAAAAAGAAAAAGAGTAACGGTGTCAAGACCAGGTCACAGCCACAAAAAAAAAAAAGAAAAAGAAAAGTACACAGAAAACAGCTTCTACCCGCAAGAGAGGTACTGCCGCCAGGACGCAACCTTACATTCGCAAACCACGACCTACTGCAACAACGGTGACCGCCTCTCCAATAACCTCAACGTCTTCCACTTCTCCGTTGCTGTTCATGCCTGCCAAACAAGATTTGTCACGCGTCTTTCCTAATTTGATGAAACATTGGAAGCCCGTGTCTCCAGAAACGTCTCCTCCAGCGGTGATACCCTAAACCTCTTTAGCGGCAGTGGCCGCTCCTAACAAAGTACCTGCCCCCAAATTCAAAGTCCAAGAAAGATCGGGTGTATTAAAGAATTTACTGGATTTGTCCAAGCAAGAACTGTCCAGCTTGAGTCCGTTGCGAATCCCTCCACGACGCGTGATGCCTGCCATGAAAATGATACGACGAGCCGACAATCAGTGGCGACGCATTTCAGTATAGAAAAGACCTGAGGCAAACGATAGGTTTAGTGCTCCTGAACGCCCAAAGATGGCCCCTCCAATAAGTGCACACCCTAACCATCGTCGTTCTTCTGTCTAAAAAGGAAATGGAAAAAGAAAAGGACAGTCACATCATCCAAAAAAAACACATAGTCAAACATCGACGTCTGTCCCTCAAAAGTCATAATCGTCCAAAGAAAAGGAGAAGTCACCAAAGAGGAGGATTTGTTATGCGTCTTTTTTACCACACATACTCAAAAATATTAAATCTATTACCACTAGCCCAAATTAAGATAAAAGGACGAATGTGAAGCCATGGACTTTAGTGTATGTTGTGCACCAAAAGATGTCTCCTCATCGTCGTTGTCCTGTCCAGAAAAGAAAAAGAAAATGACAGTTTCGTCATCCAAAATAACGCTTAGCCAAGCATAGACGTTACTCCCAGAAAAGACACACTCGTCCAAAGAAAAAGAAGAGTCACCAAAGAGGATGATTCTTTGGCGATTTTGGAAAACATCATCACCTTTATGACAAATCGATAGTCCCCAAAAAGGATAAAAGGTTCTGTGACAAGTCATCAACGTTAGTGTAGTTTTTGGTGTGTGCCACGGAACCAACGAACCAACCGATAAACATGTCACCTTCCAAAAGACATCCTTTTTCTACCCCCAAAGGAAAGAAAAGGAAAGGACTGCCTCCTCGTTTAGTCAAACATTGGGACATGTTGTCCGTCCTGTCCAAAGCTTCTCCACCCATGCGGAAAAAACCCATTAAAAGTGTGGAGTGGAGGGCATCGATCGTCAATGGCAAGCCGATTTAGCCGATGTCTCTCATTTGTCCACCTACAATCGTGGTTACAAATATTTGTTTTGTGTCATCGACGTCTTATCCAAATTTTCTTGGGTCGTGCCATTGACTTTCAAATCGAGGAGTGAGTTAGTGCGAGCCCTCAAACTGGTGTTGAAACAAAGCGGGCGTCACCCTCTTCGATGGCAAGCCGACAAAGGCACCGAATTTCTGAACCAAACTTTCCAAAAAGAATTGAA
>JAECUM010052147.1:0-13083 GCA_016617855.1 Megalonaias nervosa | reverse complement strand
TGTTTTTTTGTTGTTTTTTTTCAGCGAAATACCAACAGCATGACTATGTAAGATGTTTATGAACTCTTTCAGGTAAGGAGACAAAGTTGGCAGTGCACCAACTTGGAAAGGCAAATCCCTGGAAAGTATCCAATCCCCGAATGTTAAAATAATAAAGACTTTGCTTGGATATAATGCAGCAGGTTGCGGCCGACGTTAAAACCATTTTCTGCCAGATATCTTCAAGATATGTCTCCTAGACACTGTAACATTAGTAAAATCGACTTTCAAACATAACACAAACATCGTAAAGGACTTAATATTTCAAAAAGTCTTAAATCTGCCAGGGCTAGCTATACCTGTCTTTAATGAACCATTACGCAAAATAAAGCACAATGGAAGGCCAACCATGTAAAAAGCCGAGTACTTGCTGGTTAGTCGAAAGAACTTCTGGCCGTAAAAGGGTGAAGTGAGCTGAGATGAATGTCATGATAAAGTGGAGAGAAAAGTGAAGCTGTGGAAAATAATGTAATTCATCAACAATTTGTGTATATTACTTTGCTTCGTACAAGAACAAGTTGGGTTGATTCCTTCTGAACAGCATTCCTAGAGTGCAGGTAACCTAACATCAAACACAAGCCAGCCTAGAAAAAGCATTCGTCTTCCAAAGTAAATCTGGGTAGAAAAGTTGTGTACCATATGCGTTCATACAATTGTACGAATCGTTTTCGAAAAGAGACGGACAGTTTAGTAATGATAAAAATACTGGCATAGCCATCATTGCTAACGTCAGCCTCGCTACCATCATAACTCAATCATCACACCAACACTTCTACTACCACTTTTACTTTATAAACATTCGTGGAAGACGCCACCAACACCACTACTTAATTTATATGAAGATTTTATCAGTTTCCAGGATAATTTCGATCCGGATCAAAAGGTTTATGACAGGCCCGACCATAGGGCAAGGCGAACGAGGCAACCGGCTTGGGCTCCGCGCTTCTCCGCAATGCAATTTCTTTGCTTGGGGCCCCGCGCTCATCGCTTGCTGCCTTGGGCCCCGCACATCCTAGGGCCGGGCCTGGTTTATGAACCCACACAAAAACAACCTATACTCTTGGCCTCTTTCTGACAACGAATCACGCCCTTGTTAAAAGGGCGTCACACCACCCAGGCATGTCTAATCGTAATATTGTGAAATTGAAAGGAAACCAGTCAGAAATCAACAGGTACCAAGAACTAAACATACCTGTATAGGAAATCGGATTGGTATCATTTCAGACTATACATGTCTAAAGCTGGAAATACTATTGTGCAAAATCATTCAAAGAAATCAGTTTAAAAGTGAAATTCACCGACGTATTTCAAAATTTGTACCTACTAGGAAGGTAAGTACCAAAATGTCTGCCATGGATTACACAAGAAATCAACTGGTTTATCAGAATAAGAGACCATAATATGCGAAATACAAAGTGCATCTGATAGAAATCATCATATTCAAATGAGACATGAGGTCACATCAGAAAGTAAAGACGCAGACATCAGTTATCTTGAATATATTCTTTATGTAAATAACATACATCAGTTACCTTGAATATATTCTTTATGTAAATAATATATATCAGTTATCTTGTAGATATTTGTAAATAAATAACATAGGTCAGTTACCTTTGAGGTATTATTTATGTAAATAACACTTTCAAAGCATAATTTTCAGTCAAGAAACATGTTTCTTTCATAAAAAACGCTCGCCATGGTGTTGCTCCACAAAAAAATGTCACACACTGAAACACTAAATACCAGAAACTCAGGGAAATAAAAACCACATAACTTTTTAACAGCTTCAGTTAGTCTTCACACCAACTACGCCTTTGATATTGTACCAGATTTGTCAAAAGCCACTTCATGATTATTTCTCGAGAAGACTTTCATACCGAAAAATATAAAATGAAAGAATACAGAAATGCTATATATATATATGATTACATACATACATATATATATATATATATATATATATATATATATATATATATATATATATATATATTTATATTTAAATGATAAACTGCAGGAATATCTTGACACTGGTCACCCCCAACTCCCAATGCATCTGCTCCCACTCAATATACTAATAGTACATGAGCAACTCTGAAATGAAATAGCACATTTCCTCCAGATTTTCTGCCACAACTACTTAACTTTTGATCAAATGCCAAAGTATTAATCCAAAAGCAAATATTTGCACTTTCTTTAAAGAAAAAAGGTAAAAATGCCCCGCAATGCTGCTAAAACCGGACATATTTCGTACACAAACATCTTAAAATTGTGAAATATACAATTACACCGAATATAATGAAGCACTTCAACAAATATAACATACTGCATGACTAACAACATGATTTCCCTGACCAAACATCACGTGAAACTCAGTTGATTCAATTAGTTCCAAAATGAGCTAGAAACCTTTTACAATCTGAAGCTTTTTTACAGACTTTATGGAAAGCTTTTTGCAAAGAATGTCATCTAAAAATACTCTAGAAATTACACATGGCATGAGAGTATTAAGAAAAAGGACAAACAAAGCAAAACTAGATTGACGCCTTCCTCATAGGACGTTGTCGGTCAGTAATACCTAAAGGCGAATCCTGTTCTTTAAAACCAGTGGTATCAGGAGCACTGCGAAACTGTTGTTGGTCCCATCCAGTTTATGCTACACGTCAATTACCATAATAAAACATTTATTCAACAGCAACAACAAATGGCAGCAGATACACCTGTATACTACTTCACTGTAGGTAACAGCATCAGACCCTAAGACACTTCAGCAAGGCCTTGATATACTTGAAAATTGGAATTTCAGTATTAATACATGTCAAATCTTACATATCTCAAACCTAGACATTCAATTACACACACACACACACACACACACACACACACGTGTGTGTGTGTGTGTTTGTGTGTGTGATGCATTTAAAGGAATTGTATAAAGTCTTGGTTCGACTCCAACTTAACTATGTATTGTTTTGACTGGAACCCATGCACAACTTTTAACATCAAAACCTTACAAACAAAACTCAAGTAGAGTAGCTCGATAGGTAAATAAATAACTAATCCTAAGTGCTAGTGTAAGTCATATGCAAAACAAATTACGGTAGGCTGGCGACCCAGATGCTCAGATGCTCGATTAAGTCCCTTGCCAGCTTTGATCAAAAAACCAAACAGACACATGCACTTTCTTTCATTCGTCAAGATTCAGGCAACAACCAGTTAATAAAGTACTCATTTTATTTTTCTCTTTATATTGTACCGTGGAACAAACTCCCACAAAACATCACTCTTTATATTGTACCGTGGAACAAACTCCCACAAAACATCACTCTTTATATTGTACCGTGGAACAAACTCCCACAAAACATCACTCTTTATATTGTACCGTGGAACAAACTCCCACAAAACATCACTCTTTATATTGTACCGTGGAACAAACTCCCACAAAACATCACTCTTTATATTGTACCGTGGAACAAACTCCCACAAAACATCACTCTTTATATTGTACCGTGGAACAAACTCCCACAAAACATCACTCTTTATATTGTACCGTGGAACAAACTCCCACAAAACATCACTCTTTATATTGTACCGTGGAACAAACTCCCACAAAACATCACTCTTTATATTGTACCGTGAAACAAACTCCCACAAAACATCACTCTTTATATTGTACCATGGAACAAACTCCCACAAAACATCACTCTTTATACAGTACCGTGAAACAAACTTCCAAACAAACCTCGCTTCCTTGCCTGAACTATTTTCCTTCACATAAACACTTAGTACAATCTATCACTTTATACGACAAAAACCATTGTTTAAGTTGTTCTTATGATAGTCTCAAGTTTTTTGACAAATTGTGACATTTAATGCTATCATACGTTTGCTATCGTCACTTTGTCCATATTATTTCTTCTCTCACTAATATATAAAGTCGCGCAACAACAAATACTCCTTGAGTAGATAGGTGGATGGATCGATACTTGTACCAACACTGTAGATAGGTGGATAGATCGATACTTGTACCAACACTGTAAATAGGTGGATAGATCGATACTTGTACCAACACTGTAGATAGGTGGATAGATCGATACTTGTACCAACACTGTAGATAGTTTTGTACTCCAGTGTACTGCTTAAGTGTTGTTTTTATGGGATAGTCTGCGATCTAAACAAACCCTTGATCAGGAACAAGGTAATACATAACGATGATTGAATCGAAAAACAGTGTCCTGTCGAATGCCATCCTTTCGATTTTGTCTCAACCAATCTGATTAAAATCAAATCTCCGCTCTCCTAAGTGAAGATCTGACGACGACCGATTAGGGGTCATGTTCTGGTGACCTTTGAATCAGCGTATGGAAATGCAGCTTTCAAATATCTGAAAGTGAATCAAATCGTTATGTATACATTCATGCTCTGCATCCACACTGCGCAGTCTCCAAACGTGAAGATATAAGATTTCATCTGATTGGCTGATAAAATTAGTGATTATGGTAATAACATAGGTTGCCAGAACATGACCCCTAAGCGATCGCTGTCAGAGTTTCATGTATAACAGTGGAGATTTGATTTTAATCAGATTGCTGTCTCAAGAGAATTACCTGTAAAACTCCAAGAGCCATCATGTCCCTTCCATTACCTAAAGAGCTAAGATGTCCTCTCCATAACCTCAAGAGCTATGACGATATTCCTTTTCAACTCGTTATATTTATTTAAAAAATAAAACAAAACAACATTTCTAAATATTCGTCAGTTCCAAGCTATTTGCGCTCAGAGTACAAGCACTTATTTGTGGTAAAAACATCAAAGGTACATTACTCCTTCATGTTTTGTTATAGTCAGCTTCACAGATTCCTTATTTGCTGCTTCAGCACAAACCCTAAATCCTCGTATTTCCAGTGTAATTTATGCCATTAATGTATGCACCCTTTAATGGTAGCCAATCCGATACAATTTTTACTTGTATTTAAAATCGTTTTAGTAACTAGAACTGAGTGCTAAAGTGAAATGCGCTACATTTTCATTTCTTGTTTTTATGAGGGGTGGGGTGTCTTTTTTTACATCGCAAAATACGGCCCTTGACCTGGCTTTATCTGTTAATTTATATCAAAGAGCGTGACTTTCAAAATCAGTTATCCGGACCGCACCCTGGAGGACGTTGCCCGTGCTTGGCCTGAAGTAAAGTAAAGTAAAGTAAACGGTCCTTCAGCACACTTACTCTTTTATTGATAAATTGCCTGTGTGAAGAAACTTAAAATTGTTTTAGTGTCAAAATTTAAAACTTAACAAATTTTGTCAAGTGTCATTGATCTTCTTCTTGTTACTTCCGCTGTACGGCTTCACTCAAAGTGGTCACATGACTAGTGCTGAGTGCTACAGTACTTTAAAACAGAGCCGACCCTAACTCTTTCTACACGAGCGTAATATGCAAGTCTCTACGTAACGAAGCGTGATGGAGATAATTTATGTAGCAAACTATCAAACTTTGAATCATTTTTAAACGGAAGGCTGTAATAATTTATACTATAACAACAGCGACAGCAATGACTATGGATTTTATTCACACAGCAAACTATATTCTTTCGCAAGTAATCCGCTTATTATCATTATATCAGTAAAATAAAAAAATGACTCCCTCCTCCCAAACAAAATTTAAATATCGGGTCCCCTCCCAATTATATACGTTTGTTTTATGAAAATTTTGCTCGGGCGGTTCATACGCCACTGCATTATATTGACTGCCACTTGCGCAGCTAGATTCCCTTTAAAAACTATCCGTTAAACTGCTAAGACACTGTTTTTTGAACATGCACACATTTATCATCAGTTTGAAAAATTTCCAAAATAGAAAAATATATTCCTCTTTAGGCCCCTCAGCATTATTTCCAAACTTCCAAAACAAACTTAAGCACTATTATCACTTTAAATGTTATTCTAAATCCTCTTTACATGCTGACATCACAGGCCAGGGCCCCGGGGATATATCCCTGGTTGCTCCCCCCCCCGCCCCCATTATTGTCGGCCCTGATCACTGCACTACAACGTGTAGGAATAATAATATCTCATAGGA
Organism: Megalonaias nervosa; assembly: GCA_016617855.1. NCBI lineage: Eukaryota > Metazoa > Mollusca > Bivalvia > Unionida > Unionidae > Megalonaias > Megalonaias nervosa. The sequence continues at coordinate 6,968 of JAECUM010052147.1, read as the reverse complement.
TTAGCAGTGATGAAAAAGAAAACTTTATTATTAATTAGAATTGTTTCTTTCTTTTTTTTATAACAGTGCTTTAATCATTAAAAAGGACGTTGAATGGTTATTATAAATTAAAAAAACAACGGTTCTGTTCTCAACACTTTCTTATATTCTGCGTAATAAATAGCTCACGTGACCATTCCACGTAGTGCCCTATAACATTATTCGTTTAGTGTTACTGACACGTCTTTAGACTTGGCGATTATTGAAGTAAAATTTTGTCATGCAGTTCTAATTATTTTCATCTAAAATTTTGTTTTAACTAACCAATCAACTCGCCTGTCTTTCTCTAACTTATTCCTGTTATACACTCCACCTCTCCTTAATTTTTTGTGAAAAAAAAACAAAACAAAACACCCCAAAACCATCAAGCAGCCGAACTAGGCATTGTTTCAACTTAAATGTTGTGCAAGCGTTCTTCTAGCCAGTGGAAACGAAAATGTTTTACATTCACAATCAATATGAACTAGCGTGCTTGAAGCTCCGTGTAATTTTGTTTTGCTACACACAACCCCAAAGCCGAGCTTTTCCGGTCGGTCGTTAATCGCACATGCATCGAATTTTAAAGCTGTATACACATGTGACGGAGGCATGTCGAGGTCCAAGGTCAAACTGCGCATGTCAATAGCGGTCGATATCCAAGGTCGTATTACGTATTTTGCCGAGTGGGAGGATGTGCACAGTGTTAATGTTACACAAAACAAGAACATGACCTGAATCGAAACTTAATCGATATGCAGAAAGTTGTTGTGTGGTAGCAATGCAGTGAATGCATGTTGCAGTTGTGGATTGTGGATTGCTTAAGACAATCAGGTTAGGTGTTGAATGAATTTGAGGGTACTAAATTGGTGTTGTCCAAAGCTTTTCGAAAGTTTTCTTTGTTATAACCTGTGACTAACATGTGATACACCCCTGTTATGACAATAAATTTTAACCAGATAAGATTTTTGCGGGAAGGGAGGAGGGAGTGGCTCATTCTATGAGGCTGACTTACTAAGATGGTCGCTGAGCCTGAAAGAAGGAAGAGTCGTTCAAAATTTTATTAGTCAACCGGAGTTTTAAACCAGAAATTAACAACAAACTGTAATGATCCATTGAAAAATTGAAGCGACGAAAGTTAACGAATAACAATGTATGTGATCATTAATGTAATTGTACAAAACACCTCACATGCTGTCATGGTGCATTTAGGTGCAACTCGGGTGTTTCCAAGGTGAAGTTAGGTGCAACTCAATGGTTTCAAGATGCACTTAGTTGCAAATTCAACCCTTTCAAAGTGCATTAGGTGTAATTAAACCCTTTCAAAGTGCAGTTAGGTGCAACTCAACGGTTTCAAAGTGCAGTTAGGTGTAATTCAACCCTTTTAAGGTACAGTGAAGTCAGTCACATTTTTGGCATACCCCGTCTCAGCAGTTCATGACATTTGCAGATATCCACAATAAGCATCTAACCCAGATTCTACGTTCATTTTATAAACAGGATCAACATATAAACAGATAATGCATTGGATAGATCGACTGTTTGGTATTCTTCGCTTTTGCTTTAATTGAAACACGAACCATAAGCTATTGAAGTATAAATCTAACGAAGAGCAAAGATTCAATTACAAAACGTTGATATTTTTCAAATATTTAAGATAGAGACCAAGATATCACTGAATAGACGGAGTATCAGCCTGACGGACAGAAATTAATACATACACTAGCAAACACACAAGTATGTATGTTTGTATGTGTGTATATATGTATATATATATATATATATATATATATATATATATATATATATATATATATATATATATATATATAAAGTCGATATGTGAGAGCTCTTCCGTTCAATAAAGGGTGGGTGTTGGGCGGTTTGACTGCTTTATCTGCGTTTTCATTACCATAAATTAAGACATTGGTACTACGGGAATGTGTTTGCATGTTGGATCCTTTGAGAGAGAGAGAGAGAGAGAGAGAGTTACACACAAATGCGCGGAGTCTATGAATCATTACTATTGACAAGGACACTGTTTGGACACGAGTATGAGTGATCTAAATCTGCATGTGTTGCAACTTGTAGGGATGTGATTACAGAGTACCGTAGATTACCTAACCGTTGATAGCCAGGAGGAAAATGGTGACCCCATTAACACATGCTTGAAATGTATAGTAATTTCGGAGTGAATCGCTCACTGAAGTAAGACACAAAAAAGGACAGAAAATTGAAGGAATGAAGAGGAAAAGCAAAACAAAATACCTTTGAAATGTGGGAAATGCATCCACAGATACATTTAAATTACAGGTTCACCTTATGAGAAGCGAAATAAAAATCTACTATTGATATTGCGAAGACGTTAATAGATAAAATGGTTTGAATATTCAAAGCTTCCTGGAGTCCATGTCCCCCAACATGTTTTATAACGTACCTTTGTACAGACTACAACCCAGAGGAAATATCGAGAAAAACAGGAAGGGTACTCCATATAGTTAATAAATAAACACAACGGATGACAAAACAGGATTCCACTAAGTAATGGTTTCATCTAGTTTTGTTTTCAGCAGTTTTCTGTCAGTAATAGTTTGCCTGGTTCATACAAAGGTTTGACGATTAATATAATCAATTCAGTACGAAGAAATGCCATATATACTCATGTATCATTCGAGTCCAACTGCAGACAGCATAGGCCCTTATCTGCTGGTGCATCTGTACATTTTAAGCATATTACCTCCTTAAAGGATCGGTTATGGACGTTGAACTTCTCCATTACTTTAAAGGCTAAAAAAATACACTATACATTGATGATAAGTCAAGAATTGGACGCATGTTGCCCGACTAACTTAAATATATTATCATTTCGTGCTATATGCACATATTGCCAGCAGATTTAAAACTAAAAAGTCAGTATTTATAAAAAAACAAAAAAAAATATTATTGGCCCATAATTTCTAATCAACAGGCAGGATTACCTCATTAGATTCAGGAAAAATTGTGTAGCCCAAGTCCTAGAGCCATGTAATTGTCTTTGATTCATGAGATAAACTTACTGAGTGGAACGTATAACGCTTCAATAATGAAAGTTTCATTATTGCTGTTTGATGGAGAGGACTTGGATGACTCAGTCTAGCATGTCAAATGGCATATTCTGCAAAAATTTACTTACAATATGTTTAAAACAAATATTTCAGTTAACCTGATTATGGAATAAGTGCAAGATGTGGTCGGCTTTCACAGGTCCTTCACTGATCCAGACGCTGGCGTTTTGTGAAGTTGCAACTATTATATTTGCATTTTGGCTATCGGTCCATGGAAATGAACTGTTAAAGATGTGTACGCTACACTGAATACGGTAAGGCAGGTCACTGATCAATTGAAGGCAAACATTTCCTACATCAAATGCCATTCTGTGCCCGGAGCGTTTCCAAGATAACATCCCTTAACTTGTTATTGCCTATGTTTGCTCCCCACTTTGATGCTTAACAGGCAATAAATAAAAATCATACATATTGCTCCAATACGACGTTTATGAGGAGAATACCGGACACAGATATAAATTACCCCGTGGTTATACAGCGATGTTTAATAACACATTCAGGTATAATTGACCATCAGTTACCTCCTAATTGTGTTTACTATTTACTATATTGTACGTGATTTAGTTACATTTAACCTCAAATGCTTTCGATCACATTCAGAAAGAGAAACTTAACGAAAACATTATACGGGATCTGGGGATTGGTTTATCGGTGACAATTCTAAATCTTGACATTTTTAGAATTTATATATGAATCGGCATCATAAAGCCAGTATTGTGCTGATGTACCGTTAACTCTTATGCATACATATTTTATTTAAAGATAATAGTAATTAGATATTGTTTAATTATTTACTGGATCAAGAAAGTGGAAGTTGTGTGTGTGTGTGGAACGTGGTCATGCTTTTATAACGGAAAATATATTCAGTTTCGAATTTGGTTGATTAACTATAACCATTTGCGTTTTAAACCTTTGTCCATAAAAATTCGACTGATTAAATTTTAAGTCTTGACGTTTGAGTAACTTATGCACAAAATTTCTTACCAACTTCAAAAATAACAGAAACTTTGTAGTACATCATCATTTAAGCATTCATATAACTGAAGAAATAAGACTTCAGTTCAGTCTACATATTTGCAATCATTATTCTGCACTTCCTTCCGTCCATCTATCTGCTAGAAGGAAATGGGAACATAAAAGATTTGTTTTTGGTCGAGACGGTCCGACAAAAGTAGTACTTAATAAATTATGTAACTGTTATTAAATATTGTCAAAATATTCGGACTCTTTTCGGAACTATTAATTGATAAATTCTCACCTTTAGTGTTATAAAAACATTGTCAGTAATGTAACCTTTAAATAAAATATATACCCACTAAACTGTATTGAATGCGCACTCTACGTTTGACGAGTTTTAAGGCGGCGGGGTCAGAACCATTGTTTTGGAGTAGTATTCAACGTTATGAATGCTAGTACATGTATTTTGAAATGTTTTGAAGGTTATCATGTACGATCTGTCTGAAGTGGCACAATACTTTCTCAAATTACCCCCATCACCCACCCACCCTTCTTTTTTTTAGAGATTTACCTCAACAATACAACTGAAAATCAATAGTAGCAAGTTTAAATTATGGAAACCGTACGTTACTTGTGTAAAAATCCAGGCCAAGCAACAAATGCCTTGATATTCCGGCCCATTATACGCTAGCAGATCAGGGTATATGCTACTTGTTTTACTGATTACCCCAAACAAACTGTATAGACCAAGATCTGCCGGCGCATTATTCGACGGCAGGTCTGGGTCTATATGTTTGCAGTTGGATCCGTCTTATATGCGAGTAAAGACGGTAAGTGAAACGTTTGAAACGTTTTTGCAATTGAGTGATGACAGCCTTGTGTGTGTGGATATGGGGACGTTTATGATGGTTTTACTGCCGCAACGAAGCAGGAAATGGTAAATTTGATACAGTAAAAGTACCGTTAACATCTTCAAATCTTCAAACACAAATCCCTATTATACACATTGTTGACAATATTGCTGAAAAGTAGCACAAGATAATTTTCTTCGTGGCACCTCGTCACAAATACAGTAACGAAGTCACGAAGGCGTCATTTCGAATGGTTTTACTGCCGCATATTTTACTTTAAACCAATCAAAAATAGCGTTACATACACTGGCGTTTTAAAATACTTAATCGTAAATAATCTAGTGTTGATTTAATAACTAACTAACTCACTACATAAATAAATTGCAAATACAGCTTTTAAATTATGAATTTGAATATGCTTGATTAAGTCTGGAATAAAATTACACACGAACGTTCTGTCATATACCGGTATAACGCACTCACTTTAGAAAATAGAAAATGAAGTACAACAATGAATTAAGATGTCATGTAAAGAATTCGCTACAAACTAGAATTTTACCAAAACGGCACACTTAGTGAGAAACACAGGCCACAAATCTCATATTTTTAGAATATAGATTTTCTCCCTCATTTTTTCTCAAAGAATCAAAGTATAAATTTTCATAACAAAGGTCTTTGAATCTAATAAACGAAATCTAATCTAAATGTAATGAAGGGTTTTCTTACATAAACTGTCAAATGGTATACACCCTGTAATACCAACACACACTCTGTAATACCAATACACCCTGTAATACCAACACCCCCCCTGTAATACCAACACACACACAAACACACCCTGTAATACCAACACAAACACACACACCCTGTAATACCAACACACACACACACAAACACACACTGTAATACCCGCCACTGTAATACCAACACACACACACACACACACACACACACACACACACACACACACACACACACACACACACACACACACACACACACACACACACACACACACACACACACACACACACACACACACACACACACATCCCCACCCACCCTGTAATACCAACACACATACACACCCTGTAATACCAACACACACACACACCCTGTAATACCAACACACACACACACACACACACACACACACACACACACACACACACACACACACACACACACACACACACACACACACACACACTAACACACACACACCTGTAATACCAACACATACACACCCTGTAATACCAACACACACACACACCCTGTAATACCAACACACACACATACACCCTGTAATACCAACACACACACACACACATATACACCCTGTAATACCAACAGACACACACACACACACACACACACACACACACACACACACACACACACACACACACACACACACACACACACACACACACACACACACACACACACACACTGTAATACCAACATACACACGCACACTGTAATACCAACACACACACATACACCCTGTAATACCAACACATACACACACCCCTGTAATACCAACACACACACATACACCCTGTAATACCAACACACACACACACACACACACACACACACACACACACACACACACACACACACACACACACACACACACACACACACACACACACAACACACACACACAACACACACACACACACACACACACACACACACACACACACACACACACACACACACACACACACACACACACACCCCCTGTAATACCAACATACACACGCACACTGTAATACCAACACACACACATACACCCTGTAATACCAACACATACACACACCCCTGTAATACCAACACACACACATACACCCTGTAATACCAACACACACACACACACACACACACACCCTGTAATACCAACATACACACACACACTGTAATACCAACACACACACATACACCCTGTAATACCAACACACACACACACACATACACCCTGTAATACCATCACACACACACACTCACCCTGTAATACCAACATACACACACACAC